>VMDO01015255.1:13773-51864 GCA_007922755.1 Pedetes capensis | reverse complement strand
TAACCCATATTGAAGGCTATGATCTTTGATCTTCATCAGTAAATGTTTTAAATCCTCTTCATTTTCAGCAAGCAAAGTGGTGTCATCTGCATAACGCAGGTTGTTAATGAGTCTTCCTCCAATCTTGATGCCACGTTCTTCCTCATAAAGTCCAGCTTCTCGGATTATTTGCTCAGCATATAAATTGAAGAGATAGGGTAAAAGTATACAGCCCTGAAGCACATCTTTCTCAACTTTAAACCAGTCAGTGTTTCCTTGTTCTATTCGAACAACTGCCTCCTGGTTCATGTACAGATTCCTCATGAGCACAATTAGGTGTTCTGGTATTCCCATTTTCCGAAGTGTTATCCATAATTTGTTGTGATCCCCACAATCAAATGCTTTTGCGTAGTCAATAAAACATAGATAGACATCTTTTTGATATTCTCTGCTTTCAGCTAATATCCACCTGACATCAGCAATGATGTCCCTAGTTCCCCGCCCTCTTCTGAATCCTGCTTGATTTTCCAGTAATTCCCTGTCTATATATTGCTGCAGTCATATGAAAATACAGGGGGATTGAAGCTCTGAGTTTGGCAATATTGGGATTATTCAGTATTAGTATATCTAGTATTCCCAGAGTTGCTAATAATTATCGTCTTATTTTTTTAAAGAATGGACCCTGTTGTATGTAGGGTTGCTGTGAGTTGGACCTGACTCGACAGCACCTAGCAGCAACATGATTTGGCTTCGGGTTATCTTTCCGAATTTTACTTTTTATCATCCCATTCCCTATGTCTTCTCTCTTCTTCACAGTCTCTCCACTTTTCCACTTCTGTCTTTGTGCTATTTTTTCCCCCTTGGCTGTAAAATGTTTTCTCATAAAACAGCTACAGACTTAGAATGAATTAAGTACAATACAATGAATGAATTCTTCCTGCTTGAAGCGCTTGAAGATAAGATGCCAAGGCAATGCCTTATGGCCCTATAGACATCTCCTGTATGATCACCATTCTACCAGCAAACTCAGGTCGTTAACATTGATACAGAGCTGCCAGTGCCCTCTAGAGCCCTGGCCGATTTGGTGAATTGTCTCACTGGTGTCCTCCATAGCCTGAGAATATGGTTCAGGATTATGTGTTGCATAGAATTACCACGTCTCCTTTAGTCTGGAGTTCCTCAGTTTTTCTTAATTATCATTTTGACACAGCATGTTTTTCATTAGTGTTTTGTTGTGGGTTTTTTATTTTTTGTAGTACTGGGGGTTGAACCCAGAGCCACGCGCTTACATGCTTTGCAAGTGCTGGACCACTGAGCTGCACCCCAGCCCTTTTTTTTTTTTTTTTTTTTTACTTTTTTGAGACAGGTTCTCGCTAAGCTATGCAGACTGCCTCTGGTCTCAAATTTGCGATCCTCCTGCCTCTGCCTCCCGAGCCACTGGGATTACAGGCATGTGCCGCTGTGCCTGGCGCCTACATATTGTTTTTTGAGACTAGGTCTCACTGAGGAGCCCAGGCTGGACTCAAACTTTCCATCCTCCTGCCTCAGCCTTTACTTTTACAACCCCATGCTTTCTGCTGTGATAGGGTGGGTTATGGTTTGTTATTCCCCTTACTGTCTTGATGGACAAAGTAACTGATGCCTCAAAGCTGCTGTGGTGTCCTTTAGCCATTGCCTGCCATTCTTCAGCAAATCCTTGCTGCTTGGCACCCGATAGTGTAGGTTTACTTGCACTCTTCTTACCTAGCCCTGGAATTAGCCCAGCCTCCCAGAAGCTCTGGTGCCCTGGGTGTCCTTGGTGGAGAGTGGCACCTACTGCCTGCTATGCGTGTTGCTTTGGACTTGTCACTTCCAGGCCTTCTGGGACACTGGTAGTTATTAAAGCCCACCAGGTGCGACCAACCTGTACCCAGTGTAGTGTTCTGTGTCTCTGCAGGTGAATTAAGATTTCTAGCGTGTCAAGTTAAAATTTTCCTATGACTTTGACTTGGGGCACTGCTTACCAGCCAAATTACATACAAAAGCGCCTGATTTATAGTGCGAAAATCTAAAATTAGTTTTTCAAGTAAGGTTCTGGGCCCTGGAAACGAAAGGTCTCCCTAAACCCTAAGCATTTTTGTTCACTCAGAGATACAGACTCATAAGTATTGCACATTCACCAGTCTTAAACCTGCACGTGATCAGGCCTTAAGTTCCTTTGTGAAAATCTAAGGGGAAAATGGTTCTCAAAATGTAGTCCCAGGACGAGCGGGCTCAGTATCACACAGGTACTTGTTAGAAATATAAATTCTCAGGCCCATCCTTTAACTCAGGAGATGAGGCCCCGGAGTCACTGCTTTAACTGCCCTCCAGGTGATGCTAACACATGTCACAGTTCTGACAGGTGGGGGTTCCTAGCCAAAGCCAAAGCCCACTGTTACCCCACGAATGAGTCAACGATGTGCCAATGTACTGATCCCCTCAGTGCCTTGGGACATCTTTGGCCTCAGGAATCCTTCCACTTACCTCTACTTACCATGTGAGAGATCGGGAATGCCCATCTAAACAACTCACTTTTGATGTTTCTCCATTAAGTGCTGCCTTAGGTCAGAAATACTTGGACAGTAGATTTTTTTCCTTTATGTTGTTGCTTTGTTATCGGAGTAAGTTTTATATAATACCTTAGGACCTGCTTTTTTTCATGTTTGGTTATGCATTTGCTTTTTGGATTGTTTATGATTTATAGTAGATAAAGCCATGAAATAATCAGTATGTTCAACTGGAAACATGTATGTGCCCTTTTAACTGCCCTTTTTGTTCTATAGGGAGTTCCAATTAGGCTTGAGGTTGGGCCGCGTGATATGAAGAGCTGTCAGTTCGTGGCTGTCAGACGAGACACCGGAGAAAAGCTGACAGTTGCTGAAAACGAGGCTGAAACTAAACTTCAGGCTATTTTGGAAGACATCCAAGTTAACCTTTTCACAAGGTAGTTTCTCCGAATTGTTTGTTGCCTGTTTTTTTTTAAACCCACCCAGTGTCTGAGATCTAAACCAAGGAATTTTTGGGTTGCTGCGAGTGAAGGTAATCTTTCCCTCTGAACTCCCAGGCTGCTTCATTTGCCTCTGTCTGTTTTTGACTGCTAGTCTGGTCATTTTTCTGAACGGCCTCCTGCTCCCTATTAGGTTTGCAGCAATGGACGTACTGGACTAATTTAGGTTAACTTTAGATCCAGATTTTTATAAATGTGAGAGATTAAGGCCTTGACTCTCACCTGCTAGGTACAGGTTGGTAGCACCTGGGAGACTCTAATAAATACTAGTGCCTGTCTCCTTTCCTGAGATATTAATTTAATTGGTTTAGAAAGGCCTGGCACCTATAGTGTTAGAAGCTCCCCCAGAGAGTATAATGAAGCCAAGGCTAACGATCTCTTGTTGGGTTTGAGAGTTTTGGGTGGGGAGGCCTCAGGTCTTAACTGACCTGGGGAGAGGAATCTTGGAATCAAATCTCAAGGCTATCTCAAATGCCCCAGAAGATCAGTGGCACAGGTGTGGTACCCTGTTTTCTTTCCTGCCCACCTGCAGCAGAGAGGTAGGCTACTGCCACTGGGGGTGGAGGCTCGGTTAGGTGAGAGGAGAGCCTGCATCATATCGATTCCTTTATCTTGCATTACCCTCTGCTTCTTACACGCTAGGCCTCAGTAAATCAAGCTGGGAGAGAATGGAATAACTTGGCCCTGGCTTTGGTACTTGCTTGTGTGTGTTTAAGCAAGTCATTTCTCGTCTGCCTCTTGGCTTGCTTGCCCTAATGTGGGACAGGTAATAAGTGTCTTGAGGGCTTCTTTTTAGGTTTTGTTCTGTGTACAAATGAAGTAATGCATTTGGGGTCCGTCTGAACTCAGAACAGGTGATGCTGTTAGGGGAGAGATTAGAAAGCTGCATCCCCTTTCTGCTGTTGTTCAGATACTGCTTTCAGTACAGTGGTTCTGCTCTGGCAGTTCGGTTCAGAGAAGCTTCTGGAAGCTTTGGGGACAGAAGAGCTTTGCACGTGGAGATTCCGACTCCACCTTTTAAGATAAATTCGTGGTTAGCTGGGATGCTGAGATGCTCTTTGTGTGATTCCCATGCAAACCTCTGGAAAACCAGTGCTTCAGTGGCTAAAAAGCAGCTCCTCCCCGCCCCCCAACAAATTGGCCCTCCTATAAAGGTGACTCACAGACTCACAGTCTTTCTATTTTCTGTAGTGATTAAAAAATTAGACCATTCCAGGTCGGAGAGCATTCAGTAAACATTTGGCAGATGAATTTATTCGTACTTCTCATAGAAGGTTTTGTTGTCTTGCAGTGCTAGGGTGGTGGGCGAGTGTTCTGCCACTGAGCCACAGTCCTAGAAGAAACTCTTACAGGCTTTCTCCTTACTTACGTCCAGATTCTCTGTTCCTTTCGCTCGTAAAGCACACACTAAACAATTTGTATTTGGTTTACTTCTAGCAATGCTGCTGTAGTTCCTTTCCACTTAGAGACACACGTTCATTATAGAAGAGTCATGGCATATGAAAAAAATTGTAAAGAATAAACTCACTATCCAAACATAATCAACACAAACCTTTCAGTGTATTTCCTTCTCATTTTTTGTATGAGTGTGGAAATGTGAGTATGTGTGCTTAGGATCATGCTGTGTATGTGAAATTCGTATTGTAATTTTCATATAACATGAGTTTATCTGACTATTAAGCTTTTATTTCTTCTTTTGTCATATACATTGTAATACATGTTTATAAAATACAGATCCATTGAATAAGTCTAAGTTTGAGATAGAGTACTGCAAAGGAAAAACTGAATGAGGATAACACTACTCATCTTTTTTAAGAAGCTATCAAATTATACTGGCTCATGGTTAGATCCTTATTTTACCAAGTACAAAGAAACTAACATGAATTCCTGTAATTGTGATGTGTCAAGGACATGGAGGTTTGGATTGTTTATAATGTTTTTTAGCCTACATTAGAATGTATTGGTTTTGTGTGTGTGTGTGTGTGTGTGTGTGTCTGTGTGTTACTCTACCACTGAGCTATATCTGCAACCCCTATAATGTTTATTTGAAGAAGGGGGAAGGTTGTTTCATTTCTGTTTGCAGTACTTTGATGGTTGAACCCAAGGCTTTGCACATTCTAGGCAAGTACTCTACCAGTAAGCACCCCCAACCCCTTTATTTTTTATCTTGACACAGTCTCACTAAGTTGCACAGGTTGTGGCCTCAAAACTTGTGATCCTCCTGCCTCAGCCTCCTGAGTAGCTGGGATTACAGGCATGCATCACCAGGACAAGCTGAACATCAGGTTTTGAACAGTTATTCTTAGTTGAAGAAGTTCTGTGTGAGTGAGGTAGACTAAGCTGTTACAACTTATTGTTGTTTGTTGTTGTTAAGTGTTATAACCAAGAGAGGGCCAAAGTTGAAGAGATTAAAGAACAACTTTGCAGTCTTTCATGGAACAGCCTGAATTTGGGGTTGCAGGTGGCAGGTGGCTCTTACTCTTGGTTATTCAGGAACCTACATTATTTCCACTTTTTTGACTCTGACATCCCCTCGGGACTCTTGGTTTACATGGTCAAAACCAGATGATTGCCTTCCTCCTTCAGTCTCAGAAGGGGCATCTGACTTTCCTGTTTTGGGGCTGTAACTTAATCACACAGTCCCAATTCATTACAAAGTAGTGACAGGAAGGGGAAGAAGAGCGAATGGATTTAGCGGACAGCTAGCAGCTGCCGCTACAGAACTCACAGGGTCTTAGCCGTGATATTCAGAAAAGAAAAAATACATCTCTTTCCTTTGTCACTGCCCATGAGTGACTAAATATGTGACTTTGAATGTGGAAGAGAATATTTATTTGCAGCATTTCTAAAAACGAAGAGTCTTACAGGAGAGAATTACATAGCCTGTGAGTAATATGTATTTATGTACTTTTCCTTTTCAAAATACCTTCATCCCTTCGTGTTTGATTATCATAGCAGTCCTCTGTAGTAGTAACTAGAGTGTTAATGGGAGAAAGACCCCCGCAACCCACTCCCCAAAATCAATCCACCATTGAAAGCCCTATGAATAGCAAAGAAGCAGTAACAATACTGTTTCACCTCTTGTAAGTAGGATTGCTATGAGTCGGATACTGACTCGAATGCACCTAACAACAACAACAACAGAATGTTAATACTACAGCACTACTATTCTACCAGTTTTGTAGAAGAGAAAATGAAGACCAGAGAGTAGTAAGAAAATAGCCCTGGCTCCCACAGGTGTTAAGTGGTATAGCCAGGCATAGAGGGTTAGTCAATGGAGATGTAACAGTAATAACAAACATAATGGTTGTCTGTTGTGTGCTTTGCAAATTTTCCATGTATTTAGGGTCACACTAGTGCAGTGTGGTAAGGTGACCGACTTACAGAAGGTCACTGCTAATGAGGGAGTTAACATACATACTGAGTTCTTTGGACTTTCAGGTTACTGTTCTCATTACATTTTGCCCCTGTAATGTATTTTTTAAGACTTTGTCATATTTATAAGAGAAATTGTGTATTTTCTTTTTTCTTTTCTTTCCTTTTTTTTTTTTTTGGTAGAGCTTCTGAAGACCTTAAGACTCATATGGTCGTGGCTAATACATTGGAAGAGTTTCAGAAGGAACTCGATTCTGGGAAGGTAAGGAACTTCCAAAAATGTTGTTTGTTATTGTTTATTTGTTTTACTTTCCTTTTTTCGTCCAGCACTGGGGATGGAACCTGGGACCTTGCTTGGGCTGGGCAGGTGCCCTACCACTGTATCCCAGCCCTGAAAAGTTTTGAATATAAAAATATTTCAGTAAACCCTGTTGTAAGACTCAATTAACTTAGGCATGGTATTAATCCTTTTTTTCAAGCCAGTCACATAAAAGGATTACATACTATTCAGCATTATATACTCTGTTTTCCACTGGCTTTCCCACAGCATTAACAACATTCTGTCCTTTTTAGATGACACTTGTAAACTGATTATGTAAAAGCTTTCTCTCATGCTTGATAATTTTGCCATTGAACATTGATTCTGTAGGACCCCTAAGATCTTCAATATTGAAGTTGTCATTTTGTTATTTCAATTTAAGTTCCTAAAATAAGTAGCGTTCACCCTTTAGAAATAAAATGTGCAGTTCCTAAAACAAGGTGAAAAGTCAGTTTCTCTCAGTTCCCTGACCGTACAGACTTACCTGCCTCTCAACTGATTGCACTTTCTGAATAATGTGGAGAAAAGTGTTGTTCTGGACCTCTTTTTCAGATGAGTGGCTACTTTTCACTTTTTAAAACTACATAGACTTCTTATGTAGTGAAGAGTTCTTTAAGGTTTTGTCAACTTTATGTATTGCATGAATGCTGCTGTTCCTAGCTGCTGCTTTTAATTTTCATAAAGAAATCCCAATTTGCAAAGTCATTTATTATTGGAGTGAATCACTTATGGACTTTAGTATTCTGGTATACCTGTTTGAATATGCAACCAGTCCTGTGTCCCCGGGTTACAAACAAGAAAACCACAGGCCAGAGTCTAAATGAATTACTCCCCACACTCCCTAAGGGCAGCTCGGATGCTGGCGCTCTCCGGTTCTGTTTAGCGTTCTTCCCTCTGTAACTTTTTTTAAAATTTATGCTGAGAATATAAAGCAAAGCTTTGTTCTGTGTCTGTTAATATGTTTCTTGTTGCCCAGGCTGGGAGAATGAGTCTCTCCAAGCTCTCAAGTTTACTAAGCTATAAAATAAGTAGAAAATAGGTATAAAATACACCATCTTAATCTCCTTCAGATCCATAACTCTTCAATATTTGGCCTTCTACTCTTGGTTTATTGCCTTTGTAATCTCTCACCTCTAGGGGTTCCATAATTTTTCGCCTGACTCAAACTGCACACTTTTAATAAAACACTAGAGATTGGACAGCCATTTCCTACTGTGTGATTTTCCTTGCCTCTAGAAATATGACTCTAGTCATTTTTTTATAGCATAGTCTATTAGACAAATTGCATAAGAGTTAATAAGTCAACAACATAACTCTCAGTTAATCTATTGATTTTAAAGAAATGAATTTCAACAGGTATTAGTGGAGTAGTATCTTGTATTCTAATGTCAGATAAGTTACTGCAGAGATCTCAAGCTCTCCTCCACAGTGGAGCCCAGGTGTCGTAGCAGGGTGTCCAAAGAGCACACAGGGGCAGAAAGCACATTTTGTCTCTGTGTCAGGTAGTTAGTGCCGTCCCCCCTCCCCTCTTGTGGGTGAGCTTAGGTGTGTTGACTGACCGTCAAGCAACCTTTGAAGCTGTTGTAAATAAAATTGTATTTATTAGGACAGTGAAAAGAAGGAAATGATCTTTGGAACTTGAGTGTAGGTGAAAGTTTGATTTTTTTACTCTTGTCTGTTGGTATAAATGGAAAAAAGACATTTGATTTTTTTATGACTTTAGTACATTTTCCCCACGGGGGCTCTTAATTTAATGAAAAATAAATACTATGTGAGTATATGTCTGCAGCCATAGCACCCTGGCATCTGGTAACGCCTGATTTCAGAAGCTAAGCAGGGTGGGCCTGGTTAGTCCTTGGATGGGAGACCGCCTGGGAACACCAGATGCTATAGGCCGGGGAGAAGGACCTGGCAGCCCACTCCCAAAACAGTCCGTCATTGGAAACTCTATGAATAGCACAGAAGCCCTGACATGGTGCCTGGCATGGCTCATAGTCAGGGAGCGTTTTGTTCTGTTATACATAGCATCACTATGAATGAGACCCAACTCAGTGACATCTAACAACAACAAAATCTTAAGTATATATTAAATGTATATTTTTATTGTTGCCATACATTACTAACATATTTTGTTGATTACTGTTTTTGTCTGTTAACCCCACGTATCTGTCACCTTGTGCTTTGGGGGCTTGCATGTTGCTGTGATGCTGAAAGCTATGCCACCCATATCTCAGATATCAGCAGGGCCACCCTGGTGGACAGATTTCAACTGAGCTTCCAGACTAAGATGGACTAGGAGGAAGAACCTGGCAGCCCACTCCTGAAAGAGCTAGCCATTGAAAACTCCATGAATAGCAGAGAAGTACTGTCCAGTGTTGTTGTTGTTGTTGTTGTTGTTGTTGTTGTTATTGTTGTTGTTAGGTGCCATTAAGTCATGTCCTACTCATAGCGACTCTCATGGGATTTTTCAGTGGCTGATTGTTTTGGGATTGCTTCAGGAGTGGATTGTCATGTCCTTCTCCCATTTTTGCAGTGCTGGGAATCAAACCCGGGACCTCAGGGACTGCAGAGCGGTGCTCTACCAACTGAACTAAATTCCCGCCCATTCAGGATAGTGCCAGAAAATGAGCTTCCCAGGTTGGAGTGCATTGAAGAAACAACTGCGGAATAGTTGCCTCCTTAAAGTAGAGTTGACCTTAATGATGGGAATGGAGCAAAGCCCCTGGCATCTCCTATGGCTGATGTGGCATGACTCAAAATGAGAAGAAATACAGTGGCTATAGCAGTGGGTTCAAACATTTTAAAAAGGTCACGTGTACAGCACAGTGTAGGGTAGTGTTTTGTTCTGTTATCCATAGGGTCCTTATGAGTCGGACCAACTCAACAGCACCTAACAACCACCACATGATTTTTGAATATTGCTATTTCCTAAAATTAATACTTTCTTTAAAAAAAAATTAAGACATGACTGCAAAAAAATTTTTTTCAACATATGGAAATGATTGAAATAAGTTAAAAACTTTTTCATAAATATCTTAAAGGCATAGTCTTTTTATATTAGTGAATATCAAAGTACATCAGAAATTTCAGCCCTTTTTATAAACTAAATCTGACTTGGAAGCTAGAAAAAAAAATTAAAGCATAGATTTTACAAAATTATCACTTATGAGTCCAAATACAGGTTTGAATTTTTCATATGCTATGACTATTTTGGGAGAAGGACCTGGCAACCCCCTCCCAAAAATCAGTCTGCCATTGAAAACCTTATGAACAGCAGAGAAGCACTGATAATAGTGTTTCCCCTGTTGTATGGAGGGTCGCTATGAGTCGGATACCAACTCAACGGCACCTAACAACAACAACAACATGACTATTTTAAAATTTAAAAAAATATTTTAGGAAAAGACCTTTTCAAGACAGTATTTTTTCTTAGAGAAGAAAAATACATAATTTTGTTTACTGTAAAAATTATTAAAATATAGCTATCAATTTAAGTTAATATAAGCAAAAGTTTCAAAGAGACCGGATTTAAATGTATTACTCAGAGCTGCTCTTTGTAATTAGTTCTTAATATTCCATTGTTGCCTAGTTACTGTGACTAAATGCTGGGTGTGGCAGTACACATCTGTAATCTCAGTACTTTGGGAGGGTGAGGCAGGAGGATCATGAATTCGAGGCCAGCCTGGGCTACATAGTGAATTTCAGGCCAGGATAGGTAATGTACCTAGACCCTGTCTCAAAGGAAGAAAGACGACTCCTCTCTTGTTATTAATTGATAAATTAACGTGGTGCTGGGGTTGAACCCAGGTGCTCTCCTACTGAGCTCTGTCCCTAGGCTTGTCGTGACTTTTACACAGTACTTTATGAATATATAATTTTTTTGTAGCTTTTGTTTATAAATTCTAATGATTTGTAGCTCTTAGTACAGGAAAGTAGATATTATTTCAGCTTATATCTGAGTTTGTTTTTGCCTTAGTCTTCATTGCACCAAGAGCATCTGTATTAAAGCTTCTCTAAATGCTTATGAGTGCCAGTTTCTGCCATCTTCCTTCTGTCCATGCAGTCCCACGCCCCTAGGATTTACTTAGAAATTTATCACATTTTTGTTGTCTTTAAGGCAGTTTATCAGAGTAACAGTTAATAAACATTGGGATTAGGCTAACATATTTCACTGAATGAACATGAGAGGCTTAGATGTAACTCTTATCCTTTGTCATCCCTGTGTTGAAGTTAATCTGAAGAGGTACTTGTTTTTACATCATCTCCTAGTCTGTTTACCTTCACTGCTTAGAGAGGCCTTTTCTGTTTAACCAAGTGCAAGGAAGGGTTTGCATGGGAACTCCTTTCTTTTTTCTTTCCTTACGTAGCTCAGGTTGTCCTTGAACTCACAGTTCTGCCTCAGCCTCCCAAGTGCTAGAATTGCAGGCATGTGCCATGCGGAGGACTCTTAGTGTGAGCGGAGCATGTGGTTCAGATTAATGTGGCTGGGATTAGTTGATGAAAAGTTAGTGGGGAAGCTAGAAACACAGCTGCTTTTAAACTGGTCTTCAGGGTGTCTCAGTGATGCTCTTTCTGTCATTGATCTCCAGGAATTTTTTGTAGGGCTGGCACGTAATTGTTATTTCAGACAAATCTCATTTTGAAATAGATAGGCTATGAGAAGATTAGGATTCATAACTGCAAGAAAGCAGCCCCACTTGTGGGGCTGGGGATTGAACCCATGCCCTTGCACAGGCTAGGTAGGCACCCTGCTACTGAGCTACCTTTTGCCCTGAGAGAAACTTTCATGTGAGTCTAGTCAAGCATTTACATTTTGTCGAAAGAAAAACCCAGGATTAGAAATTTTCAAACATGGTAAATTTCAAAATTAGGATAAAATCCTAAGTCTCTTGATTCTGCCCATTATTCTGTAAAGTCTAAGAAAGAAAATAGGAGAGGTGCTTTTTCCTGATTGGAAATGATTTTTGACTTTCTCAAGCTCTTGAACTTTAAAGATTATTTACTAACCCATAGCACATTAGAAACACCGCGATATAAATCACGCCTCGCCTGTTTTGATGATGGTTATTGTTAGCATCAGTTTAAAAATCACTTTGCTGTTTCTCATCCCCCTTTTTCCTCTTGATAACCCTTCCGATATGTGGAACAGACCAGAGTCCAGATGTGAAACTTGGGAGCGACAGGTGGCATTCCCTGTATTGTAGCCTGTTTATTGGGACATATTAGTGTATTGCAAAGAGTCTTCATTGTCTTGCTGTGTGAGTGTGGGTTTTGGATAGTGCGACAACATTCTTTACTATCTTATATGCCTCTGAGCATAGTTCCTAGCACGTTTCCAAAGGTTCGGTGGCCTCCAAGGGCCGGGAGAGCTATCCTTTTGCTTGTAAGTTGTGTAGAGAGCTCAGGTCTTCCTTTTCCAGAGTAGAACAGGAACCATAAGCACTGACCACTTGCTTTTCTTGTTAGATGGCTCAGATTCCGTTCTGTGGAGAAATTGACTGTGAAGACTGGATCAAAAAGACCACCGCGAGGTAAACACTGTGGGCAGTGTGTGGGGAGGGCGTGGCGGCCAGCCAAGTGGGTCGCTGGACCCCTGATCTGGCTTTTATTTCAGGGATCAGGATCTTGAGCCTGGAGCTCCATCCATGGGCGCCAAAAGCCTGTGCATCCCGTTCCACCCACTGTGTGAGCTGCCGCCTGGCGCCAAGTGCATCTGTGGCAAGAACCCCGCCAAGTTCTACACCTTGTTCGGGCGGAGTTACTAGAGGACGAAAGCCTTTTCTCCGGGTCTCCTCACTTTTTAAAAAAACTGGTACTAATATCTTCGCAGATGGAGTTTTTTGATTTTTTTTTTAAAGTTCTGAAAGGAGGTCGCTGGAGACAACTGTTCTTTATGCCTAAGTTAACAGTGGCAAAAGGCTTTTCTGTAAACAACCCAGTAATAAATATCATGAACCAACACTGTTTTATGTCTTTCTTTCTTTCTAAATAACTGAGACATACAGACAAGGAGAGTCCTACCAAGAGATGAGGATCATTGACAGCAGGGTGAGTGTTGTTGACCTCGGCACCTCCAGGATGGACCCCAGCTGTCCCGCCTTCCATCCTGGCTTGCATCCTCGCCTGGCGCCTCATACTGAATCCAAAGCTGCCTTCCATCTTTCTGTTTGAAAAACCAAGCCACAAGTGGAAAACTAATAGCTAGACTTCCCCTTGAGCTTCTTTCCCTGCGGTTAGTGTTGGGTTTCCAAAAAGTCAAGTCTTAATTTCTGAAGGAGCGATTGCCTTTCCTCACTCCTGTTTCTTCCTTTGCACTTTTCTGCACCCTTCTTCTTCTTCTTCCTCCTCCTCCTCCTTGTTCTTCTTTTTCTTCTTCTTCGTCTTCCTCCTCCTCCTCCTCCTTCTTCCTCCTCCTCCTCCTCTTTTTTTTTTTCCTTCAGTACTTGGGGATTAAACCCAGAGCCTCACACAAACTGAGCTGCACCCTAAGCCCATTTTTAAAGTTTGTTTTTATTGAGATGGTCTCACTAAATTATACACAGGCTGTCTCTGGCCTCCACCTTGCAATCCTTCTGCCTCCACTTCCCAGATTGCTGGGAGGACAGGTGGGCACCTCTGTGCCCAGCTGGTTTTGGCTTTTTAGGGTTTTGTGGGTTTGGTTTTTTTCCCTAACACACATTTATTAAGTTATTTTTCTTCTCCTTGAAATCGTGTTGTGGCTCATCATCATTTCTGGGGTAAAATTTAAACCCATTATGCTCCTCTGACTCACGTTACCTGTTCAGTGTCTCCTTCAATCCAGCACAGTCCTTTGCAGCCTAACCCCATGAGGTCTCTGGTTTCCTTTCTGTGTCCCTGCTCAAAATGCCTTTCAGCACTCATTTCTAGTGTATTGGGTAGTTTTCTTATTTCTGGGGTCAGGATTCCATGCTGACGTGCTTCCCCACTCGGTAGTGATGTATACACCAGCAGAGAAAAGCCTTCCAAACAGGACTTGAATTCTGATCTGTGCATGGCAGGATGAGTAGGATTTCAATGTAAATAGAGAAGGAAGGACATTTCAGGCAGAGGAAGTGAGATGCAAGGCAGGAAAGTAGCTGCTTCCTACAAGACGCAGGAAGAGCTCTTCCTTTGATAGGAAATTATCCCTTGAAAGCAGATTAAAGATGGTGTGACTTCAGGATTCTTGTTTCACACGTGTATTCAGACACCTCCTTCAAAGAGATCACCTGAAATATCGGAGCTGCGTTTCTGTGCTCTGAGTCAACTGCTTACTGATGGTGGCAGTTCAGAACGCTTTATCTTCTATCCTTCATAGTGGTGTAAGCTGCCTGTTTCTTAAGTTGAGAATGGGGACAAATCTAACACCTGTGTCAGAATTCCTCTGCCTCGTAATCGAGGAAGGCCGTTAGGACAATGCCTAACACAGAATAAGTATACTTAGGCAGGGTTAGCCAGAAGTTGCCCCTAATATTTACCTTTATTCATAATAGTTTGCAGGAAAACACAAGCTGAAGTGTGTTTGGCTGGTCCATGATAAAAACGTGAAAGGTAAGTCACACAGGAATAGCCGTCCATTTTGTATTACAGCCCCTAATGATGTTGGAGGTGGTGGCCATCTGATGCACAGGTGAATCCCCGGGCTATTCGAAGTTCAGATGAGTAGAACTAATCACAGAGAAGCCTGGCGTTTGGTGCTTTAAAGGAGTTCACAGTTTAAAGGAACTCTAGTTATGTTAAGGGACTGGGATTTGGCTCAGTTGGTAGAGCACCACTCTGCAGTCTCTGAGGTCCCGGGTTCGATTCTCAGCACCACAAAAAAGAACGTGGTAATCCACTGCTGAGGCAATCCTCGAACAATCAGCCATTGAAAACCCTACGGGACACGACTCAACAGCACCTAACAACAACAACAATTATGTCAAGGAAAGAACCCTTCACCTAAAATATGCCTGTAGTGAGTTGGCTTTTTTCTTATTTTGAGGTTAAGCTAAAATATCAAAACCTTTTAATTCTGTGTCTTAAAAGTGCTGATGCCTTTCAAGAGGATCTGTGAACCTGAAATACAAACTGGTCCTTAAGAAATGAGCATTACACTCTAGACATAGGACCTCAGGCAGGCCCTGCTCTCTGAGCCTCAACCCTGACAGCTACACAATTGAGAGGATTATCAATGTTCCCAACACCAAGAAATGATAAATGCCGGTTACCTTAATCTGATAATTACACACAACATGCATGTATTGAAATGGCACACTGTAAATGTCACACCATGTAAATATGTAAGATTAGTATGTGTCAATTAAAAATATAAATACGAATATACAAATTTCCACAGCTGCAAAAAAAAAAAAAAAAGATCATTCTTTTGCTTACAGGTGACAGCTATAAACTACATACAGTTGTTCCTTGGAATCCATGGGGTTTTAATTCCACAATCCCTCTGATACTAAATCTAGTGATGCTCAAGTCCCTGGCATAAAATGTATTTGCATGGAACCTGTACACATCTTCCTGTATATTTTGAATCATCTCTAGATTACTTATAACACTGCGTACAATGTAAATCCTATGTAAATAGTTGCTGTACTGTATTTTTTTAGGGAATAATGACTAAGAAGTTTGTGCAATGTTCAGAATAGATGCAGTTTTTTTCCTGATTATTTTCTATCTGCAGTTGGTTGAATCTGCAGATCTGAAACCTGTGTGTCCAGTGCTCACCACAGAAAAAGAAAACAGAGCAAGGTGTGTTTCCTACCAGCTCTGCTGTCTGGGGTAGTGTACCTGTTATATCTTAGCTTTTAGTATTTTAAAATAGCTTTTCATTATGCCAAGAGATTGCATGAAGCTTTTATGACAATAGGCAGTAACAGCAAATCATTTGGCCGGTTAGTGGAGAAGTTTTGAGTTTTAAGATCAGCACAGTGGAATACTTCATAAAACAAGCAGAGAGAAGGCGTTCTGGCCAGACTCTGGAAAGATCATTCTTTTTAAATTAGTATTAGTCATCTGTCATATAACATGCAGTTAAGTGCATAGTATCAAAAAGTCTCAGAAGACAGTGCTACCCTATTATTTTCAGACATAGCTTTGGTGCTTAGCTTGGTAAGGGCCAAAGCACTGCTTTGCACAGTACCAGAAGGTATGGTGGTGGTGGTTGTTAGGTGCTAGGTGCCATCAAGTTGAGTCCGACTCATAGCGACCCTATGTACAGTAGTTCGAAACACTTCCCGATTCTGTGCCAGGCAAACGACCTTATTTATGTTTAAGCCCATTGTTGCAGACACTGTGTCAATCCATCTGGTGGCGGGTTTTCCTCTTTTCCGTAGACCTGCCACTTCCAAACATGATGTCTTTCTCCAGGGATTGGTCTCTCCTGACTACATGTCGAAAGTAAATATAATTTTGCTTTTCTTGTCTATCTCCTTGAAGTAGTTCTCTTTAAGGTGCAGATTCAGGCAATCAGTATTGGAAAAGAGATGGGGCAAGGAATTGGGCTGAGCATTGTTGGAGACATCACCTCCAGGACCCTCATGCGGCATCGTGAGATGGTCTCCATCATCAGTAGAGCACACATGGAGCCATCCTGTAGCTGAGGTTAACAATGGGAAAGTTAATCCTTTTCTGCCATGCCATCAGGCTTAGTAGCATGCACATTTTTCTTGTGGTTCAACAGGCAGTATGAAACCAATGTTTTTATTCAACTTTACTGAAAAGTTTTGGAGTTTAGGGCACAGCTCGGTACCGTGACACATGCCTCTAATCCCAGTGACACAGGAGGATCGCAAGTGCGAGGTCAGAGGCAGCCTGCGTAACTTAACAAGACCCTGTCTCAAAAAATAAAAATTAAAAAATGAGCTTAGGGGTGCAGCCCGGTCCTTGTAAAGTATGTGTGAGGCTGTGTGTTCAGTTTCCAAGTACTGAAATAAATAAGTAGGAACATAAATGGTCTGAAATGATATAAAAGATAATTTTATTAAATGACTGTCCTATAATAGGGATATTTTGAAATATGTGTAAAGTATGTCACCAAAACCAAATTTTGCCATGAAGAAATGCCGATTGAATGAAGAGTGCTACAGTTTGAATCTAGAATGTCCCCCGCAGGTTATGTGTTTGAACGTTTGCTCCCCAGGTGGTGGTGCTGAATGGTGACACCGTGAAGTGCTGGTGACTGGGACAAGCTTGAGCTTGTGGAAGTAGGTTACGGAGGGCAACCTTTAGAGGCTTTGCAATGCCCCCCCTTGTTATGGTTGTGAGCTCTCTGCTTCTCGATGCCATGATGTGAAGTGCTCCGCCATAGGCCGTCAGTTGCTCGACCGTGCCTCCCCGCCACTATGGACCGAGATCAGGACCTGTGAGTCACAATGAGTCTTTCCTCCCCTCAGCTGTTCCTATCAGGCATTTTGTCCCAGTGACACAGGCTGATTGTCATGAGAAGCCTGGGAAGTGTAGAAGCCAGTGGTGACCACAAGGCTAATTGCAGTACTATTTATGTGGGTAAACAGGTAACTGTACTGCATCTCCCTCCCTCATTTACTCTCCCTCCTAGAGAATCAGGCCGTACGTTTCCTCCTCAAATTCCCAGCCACCCGCTTTTGACTTTGAGTTGACCAGGTTGGTTTCTGTTCCACTGAGGAGATAGCGCAGTGCAGATAGAACCTCTGGACGCCCCGTTCCCCTCGCGTCGTCTTGGCTGCTTGTGTGTCCGTATTCACCTCCTCTGCTGTTGGAGCTAAGTGATCTGATCTCAGAGCAGAGGTGACCCCTCTGACACTTGGCCTGCTGAACCCCATCCCTCACCTCACAGGGAGCGCTTCGGCTGTCCGCCTTATGTATCGTCACATCTTCTTTACTGGATCTTTGCATCAGCTTACAAATATGCTGCTGTTTTCTCAGGCCTGCAGCTGTAGCCCTGTGGCATCTGATCCCATCAGGTCTCAGAAGCTAAGCAGGGTCGGACCTGGTTAGTACTTGGATGAGAGACTACCTGGGAACACCAGGTGCTGTAGGCTTGGGAGACGGACCTGGCAACCCACTCACAAAAAACAATCAGCCATTGAAAACCATATGAACAGCAGAGAAGCACTGACAATAGTGTTTCACCTGTTGTATTGGGGCTGGGATTTAGCTCAGTTGGTAGAGCGCGGCTCTGCAGTCTCTGAGGTCCTGAGTTCGATTCCCAGCACCGCAAAAATGGGAGAAGGATGTGGCAACCCACTCCCAAGGCAATCCCGATACAATCTGCCATTGAAAACCCTATGAGGGTCGCTATGAGTCGGACACGACTCGACGACACCTAACAACAACAACAACAACAATTTTCTCAGCCTAAAAATACCCTTTCTTAATTCTACATCCCTTTCTTATAGAGCAAGATTTATTGAAAAGAGTGTCTATATTTGCCATCTTTAATTTCTTTTCTCCGTTTTCCTGAACTCACTTGATGTTTGCCCTCATGACTCCCCTGAAGCCACTTTTGTTAAATCAGGTCGGAGCTCCCTCACCCAGCCTTCTTTTTCCACGAAGGCCTTCAACTGATAGAGCGAGGCCCACCCACAGGAGGGAGGGCCATCTGCTTCAGTCCATGGATTCAGATGTTAATCTTACATGGAAACAACTGACAGACACTTCGGGAGTGTCTTGGATGTTGTCTGTGAAGTGGCCAGTCACGAGGACACACAAAAGCAACCATCACAGTCAGATTTTAAATTCGGAAAAGCATAGTTAATGCCAGCCTATGTTTCCTTAAAAGACTGATAGTAGGCAGACTACTCAAAGCAATGCAGGCCACTGAGATACTCAGCAACTGATAAACCTTTAAGAGCCGTAAGTGCCTGACAGATAAGATTTTAAAAAACAGAAACGTCCTTGCTTCCATTAAGCCATTGTTTGGCATTCTTCCTGAAACTACCTGGGATTATGTTGTCAGCCACTTCGGTTTAAAAGCGATTTACTTTTCCTGAACATGAGAAATGCTTTTCTTGCCTTATTTACAAAGACTGTTGGGAGGTTATTCCAGGTCCGTGGGCAAAGCAGTAGAAACGTGGCCCTAGCTTCACCTTGGCTTTCACTTACTGTGGCTGGGCGCTCTGGATTCGTAATGCTAGAATATTCCCTGCTCCACACAGCAGATGGCATGCAAAACTATTCACACGCCAGACAGACAAGATATAGTTGTTGATGTCAAATGACTGACTCCAGTGGAAACATTACAGCTCCTGTGGAGGGGCAGAAGCTGAAAAGGCCATCGCCGCCAAGACCTGCATGGTGGAAAGACGCAGAAGCTCTGTGATTAAACATAGGAAAGGACCCATTTCTCAAGTCTGCATTGAAGCCGGCCAGTGTCTTCCATTTCTACAAACCCTCGCTCACGTGACATCGCTTGCTTAATTGCCCTTTAAACTGTTTTATGGCTTTATAGCAACCTATAAAAGGTGATTTCCAAATATGACAAGCGCTGAAAGGCTGGAGGGAGAGTTATCGGGAGCTGTAATCATTGAATCTTGCTGCTCCCTTGAGCGCAAAGCCTTCCGGACAGGAGGACGGGAGCTGCCGGCGCACGGGGCCACCATGGGGCGATACTCGGGGCGAAGCTGCCGCCTGATCCTCATGTGCGTGGTCAGCGTCTCCCTCTTCGTGATGGAGCTCGTGATCGCGCACGTTGGCAACTCCCTGTCCCTGGCCTCGGACGCCTTCGCGGTCCTCTCCCACTTGCTGTCCATGATCGTGGGGCTGTTCGGCGTCAGGGCCAGCAGCATCAGGCAGCACAGGAAGAGCACGTTCGGCTTCCTGCGGGCAGACGTGGTGGGCGCCTTTGGCAACGGCGTGTTTGCCGTCGCCCTGATGTTCAGCATCCTGGTGGAAGCCATCAAGAGGTACATCAGCCCTCAGAAGACGGAGGCGCCCGTGCTGGTCCTCAGCGCCGGAGTGATCGGGCTCTTCTTCAACGTGCTCAACTATGTCATCTTCCTGGACTGCTGCTACTGCGCGGCCCCCGGGCCCCAGGGAGACGCTGAACCAGGTAAATGACAAGCCTGTCATCGGAGACCTCTGATCTGCGGTGGCCCCGCTCACCGCGAGGGCCTCTCATCCCGACGGCTGTGCAGTAGGTCTTTCCCATAGGAGTTGCTCAGTCCCAGGCTCCTTGTGAACAGTGGCAGCTGGCCCCTTTCCCGTCTGGGAGGTGTTCTTTAATTTTTACTCATAGAGAGTGAAAAAAGGACATCCAGAAGGGTGGAGAGGGAGGGGAAGCACGAACCGGAGCCACAGATCCAGCACTTAGGAAGCAAGCGGACACCGCAGTGAAAAGTCTCCCTTAAGTGACTCACTTCTGTTTACCCAGATGTGACATGGCTGTGTTTGAATTGAAAAAAACTGTATCTACGTGTCTCCATAAAATGTGTTCAAAAAATGCTGGGCTACATAACCAACTCACAAAGAACAAAGTATCAAGCAGCTGGCCAGGTGGATAAACTTTTAGGAACATAGAGTCAAGGAATGTTACATAAAATAGGGAGGGAAAATAATAATAAAAAAAGATGGTCTAGTGCGTTTAGCTACTTTTTTTCTTCCTAGTACTGAGGGACTGAACCTAGAGGCTTGAGCATGCTAGGGAAGGGCTTTACCACTGATCTTCACCCCAGTCCTCTTTTGTTTGTTTATTTTTTTTTTATCTTGAGACAGTCTTGCTAAATTGCACAGGCTGCCTCTGGTCCCAAACTTGCGATCCTCCTGCCTCTGCCTGTCAAGTCACTGAAATCACAGGTGTGCACCACGGCACCTGGCTGCTTTAGCTGCTTTTTGAATGGAAACATTTGCACTTATTTATTGTATGCCTCTGCTCCGTTTGAGAAAAAAGGGAAACAATCTACCTGTGAATCTTTAGAAGAGACCAGAGTGGGTAGCAGATTCACTGGGCCATCTGTCATGAGATTGAATTGAATCTTGGAAGAGGGCAGTACATCTAAAAATTGCTTCTTTGTTAGATGTAATCATGTTTCTTTATTGCCATGAAATAGATTTTAAAATACATAAAGTTTCTCGCACAACAGAAATTTCCAGTGCTTCTCTTAGAAGGAATTCCGTGGCGTGAACAGAGTTGAACAGTTCGAAATCATGGCTTTAGCATGGGGCAATAGACAAGTTGCTTTACCCAGTCTGTTTTCCACCTGTAGTGGAACAAATCTATTATTATTGTTGTTGTTATTATTGTTGTTGTTGTTATTACTTTGTTGTTGTTGTTGTTAGATGCCATTAAGTCAGATCTGACCCATATTGAACATATATACAACAGAACCAAATACTCTCCAACACTGTACCATGCCTGGCACTATGTCAGTGCTTCTCTTCTATTCATAGGGTTTTTTGATGGCTGATTGTTTAGGGACTGCCGGGTCCTTCTCTCATTTTTTGTGTTGCTGGGGATGGAATCCAGGACCTTAGAGTGCGTAGAATAGCACTCTACCAACTGAGCTAAATCCCAGCCCTAGTGTGGATGGTTGCTGTTGTTGTTGTTGTTGTTAGGTGCCGTCAAGTTGGTATCCAACTCATAGCGACCCTCATAGGGTTTTCAATGGCTGACTATTTCGGGATTACCTTGGGAGTGGATTGCCAGGCCCTTCTCCCGTTTTTGTGGTGCTGGGAATTGAACTCGGGGCCTCAGAGACTGCAGCACAGCGCTCTACCAACTGAGCTAAATCCCAGCCCACTGTGGATGGTAGTAAGGACTAAATAAAACAGTAAGTGTGTGTCACTTCACAGATACTGATAAATTTCCTATTACTTTTAATGACAGTGGAAGTTTTTAAATGACGTGATATCTGGTATCATTTAATTCTATTTGCTCTTCGGGAATTGAAGACATTTCAAGGTTTTGCTTACTCAGTACTGACCAGTTTTTTTCTCATGAGTAGAGGCTTTACATAACCGAGTCTGTGGGGCCTCACAGCCTCAGTTCCCATTCTTATTGCAGCCCTCTGCCCCTGCTACATTATAAATTATGTCAGTTGGGTCCAGTCATTTATCCTGTTGTTGTTGTTGTTAGGTGCTATGGAGTTGGGTCCAACTCACAGAGACCCTCATAGTGTTTTGTTTTGTTTTGTTTTGTTTTGTTTTTTGCGGTACTGGAGTTGAACCCAGGGCCTCATGGCTGCATGCTTTGCAAGTGCTGGACCACTGAGCTGCACCCCTCAGCCCAGTTTTTTACTTTTTGAGGCAGGGTCTCGCTAAATTATGCAGACTGCCTCTGGTCTCGAACTTGTGATCCTCCCACATCTGCCTCCTGAGCTGCTGGGATTACAGGCGTGCGCCACCATACCTGGCCCTCATAGTGTTTTCAGTGGCTCATTGTTTTGGGATTGTTTCAGGAGTGGATTGCCACATCCTTCTCCCATTTTTGTGGTATTGGGAATCGAACCCAGGTCCTCAGAGAGTGCAGAGCAGTACTCTACCAACTGAGCTAAACCCCAGTCCACATTTATCCTACTTTTGTCTTAATTTTCCTCTTGGTAGAATGTATTGCATGAGATCCCCTACAGTGTGTGTTGTCTGTAAAGGGGACCAAATAAGAAACTAGAGTCTAGATCTTCATTCAGTTTTATGAATATGGTTAATTAAGGCATCATCTTTCATAAAAGAAAATTATGTGTTAACTTGAGACCCTATGTTTTGGTTATATCACTCATGTAAAAAGTGCCAGTTGAGGATCCAGATAATAAAATAAACATATTCAATATGATGCCTGCAGCCATACCACCCTGGCACCCAATCCTGTCAGATCTCAGAAGCTAAGCAGGGTGGCTCCACTTAGTACTTGGATGGGAGACCCCCTGGGAACATGGTATTGTAAGCTTGGGAGAAGAACCTGGCAACCCACTCCCCCTCAAAAAAAAAAAAATCAGCCATTGCAAACCCTATGAATAGCAGAGAAGCACTGACAATAGTGTTTCCCCTGTTGTACAGAGGGTTGTTATGAGTTGGACACTGACTTGATGTTACCTAAGAACTACAACAACAAACTGAGCTATAACAGAATAAGGACCGGGCAGCCGCTTGTGAAGCAATACGGAAACAATCAGCCATCGAAAACCCTATGAATAGCAGAGAAGCGCTGACATAGTGCTGGGCATGGCACAGTGTTGGAGAGTATTTCGTTCTATTGTACATAAGGTCACTATAAGTTGGACCCAACTCGACAGCACCTAACAGCAACAACATTCAATATGATATATATATATATGTATATATATATATATATATATATATATATATATATATATGCACACACATGTATCACACACACACATACAGACACACACAATTACATGCATAATTACTACTAGATATAAATTTAAGGCATGGAAGATTGTTTCAAATGGTTAGTGTTGGCAAAGGAAATGTTACTATGCTTACAATTATGTCTTTAATTGTCTCACGGCAGCCCTAATTTTGTATTTGTTCTCGACATATGGTATCTACCTGCATGTACCAAAAGCAGTTTTGGCAAAGGGTCTAACTCTGGCCCACATGAAAACCAGTACACAGCCATAGTTCTATTTTATAGACTGAATTATTACAGATAGCGCTTAGTTCAGCTCTTGTTTGGGAAACAGTGCTTCCTAATGTTTATGTCCATGCTAAGATAACAGTATGAGGCTTGGGAAAACACTTCATCCTGACCACATGGGTTTCTATTGGCTTAATTCCAAAGGATCTATCTTCTTTTGAAAAATCTGATGCTCTATCATATTCTATTCTAAAAACTAAGTATAATGGTGGGCACTTTACAAAGATGGCTAATGCTTTAAGATCCAAGTTCTTTTTTTCAAGATCCATGTTCAAAAAAAGAAAAAAATCTGTGTTCTATGTTACCATTAATATTTTGGTAGCTTTTGGTGTTAGTGAATTCATTGGTTAGAAATTTCAGAGTGTTTAAACCTTCTAAGTAGTTTTAGGATAGCTAGCTAGCTTCTTAGGGGCTGAGATTTAGCTCAGTTGGTAGAGTGCTGCTCTGCAGTCTCTGAAGTCCCGAGTTTGATTCCCACCACCACAAAAATGGGAGAAGGACATGGCAATCCACCCCCAAGGCAATCCCGAAACAATCAGCCATTGAAAACCCTATGAGGGTAGCTATGAGTCGGACATGACTTGACAACACCACCACCAACAACAACTTAGCCTGTTGCCTGCAGCCATTCTACCCCAGCATCTGATCCTGTCAGATCTTAGAAGCCAAGCAGGGTCGAGCCTGATTAGTACTTGGATGAGAGACTGTCTGGGAGTACGAGGTGCAGTAGGATTGAGAGAAGGACTGGGCAGCCCACTTCCAGAAAAACAAGCAGCCACTAAAAACCCTACAGATATCAGAGAAGCACTGATATAGTACTGGGCACGGCACAGTGTCGGGGAGTGTTTCACCCATTATATGTAGGGTTGCGATGAGTCAGACCCGACTCGATGGCACCTAACAACAACTTAGCTTGTTGTTTACCACTTATGTCTCAAGTTATGTGTTTATAATTTTTCTAAACCACATTTTGATGTTCTTTTCATCATCTAAATGAGTTTAAAGAGTAAATATGGGCCGGGCGTGGTGGCGCACGCCTGTAATCCCAGCGGCTTGGGAGGTGGAGGCGGGAGGATCGCAAGTTCGAGACCAGAGGCAGTCTGCGTAATTTAGCGAGACCCTGTCTCAAAAAGTAAAAAAAAAAAAAAATGGGCTGAGGTGCAGCTCAGTGGTCCAGCACTTGCAGAGCATGCAGGCGCGAGGCCCTGGGTTCAACCCCCAGTACTGCAAAAAAAAAAAAAAAAAAAAAAAAGAGTAAATATGTAGGTCAGATGAATCTCAAAAATTGACATTAGTCCAGTATCAATTGGTTTACATTTTGAGGAGAAATATAACTACTTTAAGCATATTAATTTATAACAGTAGATATAAACTATAGAGGGAGAAAAAGTTTCTTTTTTTGTTTTTATGTTTTTGGGTGGTACTGAGCATGAACCCAGGGCCTGGTGTTTGTATGCTTTGCAAGCCCTGGACCATTAAGCTGCACCCCCCAGCTCATTTTTTTTTTTTTTTACTTTTTGAGACAAGGTCTCACTAAATGATGCAGACTGCCTCTGGTCTCCAACCTGCGATCCTCCTGCCTCTGCCTCCCGAGTTGCTGGGATGACAGGCATGTGCCACTGTGTCTGGCTCAAGATCCTTTCTTTTTCTTTCTTTTCTTTTTCTTTCTTTCTTTCTTTTTTCTTTTCTTTCTTTCTTTCTTTTTTTTTTTTTTTTTTTGAGATGGGGGTCTCACTATTTACTATTTAGCCCAGATTGGCCTTGTACTCTCAATCTTCCTGCCTCAGCCGCCCAAGTGCTGAGATTGCTGGTGTGTACTACCACACTCTGCAAAGAGAGAAAAAAGATTCTTTTCTAAATTTTTTTCCTGAAGTCCTTGGGAGTTGAACCCTGGGCCTCCTGCATGCTAGGCAAGTGTTCTACCACTGAGCTGCCATCACAACCCCTTTATAATTTTTTCTTTTTTGAGACAGGGTCTCTCCAAGTTACTCAGACTGCCTCTGGCTTTGAACTCAGAGTACGCTAGGGAGTCCAGTGACAAAGGTTCTTGACTTCAAAAGATTCAACCTAAATTTAAGAGAAAGAATTCTGTGTGTGTAGAATCCCAGCCTGCAGCACTCTGGGATGCCTGTGAACTAAGGAACTGCTGTTACCCCTGAGTTTACTGATCAGAATCCAGTAATCCATCATGTTTGTGGAATCTGTAGCAAGAGAGAGTTTTTACTGAGCAAACTCAGTCTCCCCTGGTTCTGTGAGTCTTTTACTTGTTTTGCTTTATCTGTGTGTGTAGGAATTGAAGCCAGTTACACTTGATGTTTGAGATCATAGAAAAGTAAAAAATAAAGACCCCTAACCTTAAATTCCCCCACTTATCTATCAGTTTTTTTGTACTGTGGGGGCCAGCTTGTTTCTATCATGCTGAAAGCTATGCCTCCAGTATCTCAGATACCAGCAGAGCCACTCATGATGGACAGGTTTCAGCTGAGCTTCCAGACTAAGACAGACTAGGGAGAAGGACCTGGCAGTCCACTCCTGAAACAATTAGCCATTGAAAACCCTATGAGTAGCAGAGAGGCATGATCACATAAGACAGACCATGTGTGTGGCACAGTTCCGGGGAGTGTTTCATTCTGTTGTACATAGGGACACTATGAGTCGGACCCAACTCTACAGCACCTAACAACACCACCTTTAAATTGTTGTTGTTGTTAGTTGCCTTCAAGTCAGTATCCAACTCATAGCGACCTTCATAGGGTTTTCAATGGTTGTTTCAGGATTGCCTTGGGAGTGGATTGCCAGGTCCTTCTCCCATTTTTGCGTGCTGGGAATTGAACTCGGGACCTAGAGACTGCAATGCAGTGCTCTACCAACTGAGCCAAATCCCAGCCCACCTTTACATTAGTATTAACAAAACAGAGTGTATATGTAATTACAACTTTCAGTATCCCTGGGATTTCTGGAATAAGTTATGCTGGAGAAGCAGACATAGAGCCAGCAATATGTTTTAAATCTTGGGAGAAAACAATATCTAGAAGCACACTCCTGTAATCGCAGCATGTGGGAGGCTGAGGCAGGAGGATCACGAGTTCAAGGCCAGCCTGGTCTATGTAGTGAGACCCTAGGTTTAAAAAGTCAAGAAGAAAAAAAAAAGGAAAAAGAAAATGCATGTCTGGAAGACATAGCTGAGATTAGAGCGCACTGCTAGATCAAGACTGAGCTGGTGTGAATGCGTCCCCGATGTGAAAACCATGAAGCACTTGAGGAGGAGGTGGGGCTGCTAGTGTGGGCTAAAATGAGAAGCAGAGAGAAAAATACAAGCATCAGGGAAAAAACAAAATAGGTTTAAAATCCAAAATGTTGACAGCTCGGTGTGTAAGTTTGGGGGAAGGGAGTGAGGAAAGAGTTAGGAGGTGAAAATAACATGTAGCTCCCGCTTCTGGGGAATAAACATCACCAACTAGTTATTTGTTATTTGTTTGTTTATTTTTTGCAGTGTTGGGAGTCAAATCCAGGCCCTTGCCCATACTAGGCAAGGACCATTGAGCTACATCTCCAAACCTTAGATTTGTGAGATGGGGTCTCAGTAAGTAGCCCAGGCTGGCCTCCAACTCGTGATCCTCCTCCTTCAGCCTCCCAAGTGCCGGGATTACAGGCATGCTCCACCACGCCCAGTTTACTAGTTTCTTTCTCAACACCAAGCACTGCTTCCTTTGGGGGTCCTCCTTGGGACCAGTGATGGCAACGTAGATACCCTCCAG
Organism: Pedetes capensis; assembly: GCA_007922755.1. Taxonomy (NCBI): domain Eukaryota; kingdom Metazoa; phylum Chordata; class Mammalia; order Rodentia; family Pedetidae; genus Pedetes; species Pedetes capensis. The sequence goes on along the minus strand of VMDO01015255.1, from coordinate 24,838 downwards.
TGACTGGAGGGCGTTAGTAAGTGTATTAGTTCATGGAACTCTCAAGCCCCAGAATTACTCAGACTTGCTCCCCAGAGATTGCTGGGTGCCATGGAGTCATAGCATTAAGATATTTGAATAACACAGGGCTGAGGGTGTAGACTAGTGGGAGGGCACATGGCTTAGCATGCATGAAGCCCTGCAACCGAATAAATTCTAGTAAAATAAAAGTACCCCAAATTTAAATGACATGAATCCCTTCCTAACATTATGAGGAAAATTAAAATTTATTATTATTATTATTATTATTATTATTATTATTATTATTATTATGTATTTTTTGTATATTTTGGCAGTATTGGGGAACCCAGGGTATTGCACATGCCAAGCAAGCACCCTACCACTGACCTATATCCTCAGCCCCCAAATTAAATATCTTTGACCTTATGAGTTAATATCGAAAGGAATCAAAATCCCTCATTATTAAAGGGTAGGCTGAGGAAATGTAAGAACAAAACCATAGGACTGGGGTGCAGCTCAGAGCGTTTGTCTGGTATGTGCAATGCCCTAGGGTTACCTTCATCACTGCAAAAACCCAAACCAAACCAAACAAAAAAGAAAACCAACCAAAACTGACAACCAAACAAAATCCCATAAAAAACAAATCTTCCTCACATTGAGCGCAGTCAATTTGAGTATAGTCTCATGCAGGGGTGTGGCACGGTTTCTCTCCCTGGTTCAGCCTGGATTGTTTGCCAGTGAGAAGGATGTGATTCCTTTAGGACGTCCAGTGTTGCCTAAACTTAGCTCAAAGACTGTAATGCTCGCCACCTCCTCGGCTTCTCTTTGTTTTTTGATGTTCTTCAGTTGTGAATTTCTTTTTGTTTATCCCACCTGGGAATCATTGTGTTCCCAAATCTACCATTTGTGTCTTTTATAAACTCTGGAGAATTTTTACATAGGATCTGTCCAAGTTTTGCTCCCTTCCCCAATTCCTTGTATCTTTATCCTTCCGTAATGCTGATTAGATAATGCTGGATCTTTTCTGCCCTCTGCCTCTTGTAACTTCTTCTTTCGTATTTTCCATCTAGGAGAATATGTCGTGTCCTAGGCAACACTTGAGATTTAAGGTTGTTCGTTTTCCTTTTGCTCTTCAACTTTGGTGCTCATTAGCTTGTCCTTAAGGTTTATTAAGCTTCATATCAAAATGACTTCTGATTCACAATGAGTTACAAAGGTCCATGCGCCCCTTCTATGACTTTCCCAGTGAAGCTAGAGTATGATATCAACACCAAGAAACTGACATTTGTACAATATGTGCCATTTTATCACCTGTGTAAGTTTGTGTAGCCACCACTGAAATTAAGATACAGAAGTAGTGCACCACCACAAAGACCCATCTTGCTGCCCTTCGGCAGTCCGCCCGCCATGCCTCCTATCTCTTTGCCCTAAAAGCCATGAGTCTGCTCTTCATCTTTGTAAGCTTCTAATTTTGAGAACATTATATAAATGGAATATACACAGTGACCTTCGAAACTGCCTTTTCTCTTTCAGCATAATGCTCTTAAGATCCATTGAAGTTGTCACATCTATTAGAGGTTGGTTTCACTTTCCTGCATAGTATAAGTGGAGTATTTTTAACCATTCTACTGATTTTAATTTATGTATTAGATCACTTACATTCAATGCAATTATTGGAATTTAGAGCTTAAGTTGGTTGGTTGTTAAAATTTTGTATGTTTTATTTCTCTGTTGGCCTGTCTCTGCTTTCCTTGAATGTATTTTTTAAGAATTCCATTCTGATTTTCCCATTGTATTTTTGAGGATATCTTGGTATAGCCTTTCTAATAGTTGCTCTAGGTATTACATTATGTATATATAACTTATCACAGGCAACTATGGCAACATTTTACCAGTTGGAGTGAAGATAGAAACCTTCCTTCCTTTATCTCTCTCTATCATTCCCCATTTATAACGGTGGTCCTGACCCCTAAGACTCTGTTCTTTCCTTCCTTCCTTCCTTCCTTCCTTCCTTCCTTCCTTCCTTCCCTTCTTCCTTCCCTCCCTTCCTCGCTTCCTTCCTTCCTTTCTTCCTTCCTTCTTCCCTCCCTCCCTCCTCCTTCCTTCTTTTCCTTCTTTCCTTCCTTCCTTTCTGTCCTCCCTCCCTTCTTCCCTTCCCTTCCCTTCTCATGTCTGCTCTCCTCTTCCACCCTGCCCTTTCTCTTTCTCCCTCTCTCTTTTCTGTTGTTCATTTAGGATACTTTCTGTTATTTATCTTCAGAGCCACTGATTCTTCCTATCTTTTCTATTCTGCTCTTGAGCCTGTCCACTGAGTTTATGTTTTGTTTATTGTATTTTTCCAATTTCAAAATTTCCCTTTCAAAGCCTGAAGTGGCGGTGCACACTTGTAACCCCAGCCCTGAGGGGGCTGAGGCAGGAGAATCGCAAGGTTGAAGCCAGCCTGGGCTACATAGTGAGACACGGTCTCAAAAAACTGCAGTCAATCGATAAAAAAGTATGTATATACATTTCATTTTTATACCTTCAATTTTTTGTTGAGATTTTCTTTCTACCTTTTCTTTTTCTTTCCAGTGTTTTTGTCACTGCTTGCTGAAGCAGTGTTATGACTGAAGTTGTTGGGTGCCATTGAGTTAGGTGCAACTCTTAGTGACCCTGTATATAACAGACCCAACACTGTGCCAGGCACGACCTTTGTTTTGTTTGAGCCCATTTTTGCAGCTACCGTGTTTCTTCTCATTCTGAGTTGAGCCACATCAGCAAAAGGAGGTCCCAGGAGCTTCACTCCACTCCCATCCTTAAAATCAACTCTACTTTGAGGAGGTGACTCTTCCCCAGTCATTTCTTGAATGCCTTCCAGCCTGGGAGGTTCATTTTCCGGCACTGTATTTGACAGTGCTTCTCTGCTATTCATAGGGTTTTCAATGGCTCATTGTTTCGGGAGTGGGCTGCCAGGTCCTTCTCCCTAGTCTGTCTTAGTCTGGAAGCTCAGCTGAAACCTGTCCGCCATGGGTGGCCTTGCTGGTATCTGAGATACTGGTGGCATAGCTTTCAGCATCACAGCAGCACACAGGTCCCCACAGCAGGACAAGCTGACAGACTCGTGGAGGATAATTATGCATGGCTACTTTAAGATCTGGGGCTGGGCTTTAGCTCAGTTGGTAGAGCGCCGCTCTGCAGTCTCTGAGGTCCCAAGTTTGATTCCCAGCACCGCAAAAATGGGAGAAGGACGTGGCAATCCACTCCCTAGGCAATCCCAAAACAGCCTTGAAAACCCCATGAGGGTCACTATGAGTCCGACATGACTTGATGGCACCTAACAACACAACAACTTTAAGATCTTTGCCAGGTAATTCTAACATCTCTGCCACCTGACTGTTGGTGTCTTTTCCACTCAAGTTGAGACTGTCCCAGTTCTTAGTATGAAGGAAGACTTGCTGTTGGATCCTGGTCATTTAGGGTATTCTGAGGCTGTGGCTCTTAGTTAACCGTCCTTTTCCAGCAGGCCTGCTCTGACACTGTGCTGGTGGGGGGAGGGCTGGCTGCTCATTATTGGCACCTGGGGGGGACAAAAAGGAAATCCAGGTTTCCCACCTGGCCTTTGTTGACAGCAGGGTTCTTTCTTTTCATTTTTTCCTCTTCTTTTCTCTTTTCTTTTCTTTCTATCTTTTTCTTTTCTTTTCTTTTCTTTTTATACGATTTGGGGGTTGAACCCAGGGCCTTGCACATGCTTTGCAAGCGCTCTACTACTGGGCTGTACCCCTAGGCCTTTTGTTATTTTTTATTTTGAGACAGGATCTCACTGAATTGCACAGGCTGCCTCTGGCCTCAAACTTAGGATCTTCCTGGCTCTGCCTCCCAGATCACTGGGATTATAGGTCTGTGTCACTGTTCCAGGCAACAGCAAGGTTCTTAAGTACTGCTGGGCAAGGGTGGATGTTCAGGCCCCCTGTTTAGGACGCCACGGCTAACTCCTGACTAGGAGGAGCAGGGATGCCTTCTGTTGGGTGTTTAATTTTCACTCATATGTTTTTCAATTATAGTGGTGGTATTTATTTGCATTTTGCATTCTTCCCTTCTCTCTTTCTAATAAACATACTTAAATATATATTTGGTACCTGATATTCTCAACATCAGCCTGCAGCCATACCACCATGGCATCCGATTCCATCATATCTTGGAAGCTAAGCAGGGTCGGGCCTGGTTAATCCTTGGATGGGAGACTTCATAGGAATACTGGGTACTATACGGTTGGGAGGATTTGGAAGCCCACTCCTGAAACAATCGGCCATCAAAATCCCTATGAATAGCAGAGAAGCACTGACATAGTGCCAGGCATGGCACAGTGTCGGCGGGTATTTTGTTCTGTTGTACATAGGGTCACTATGAGTCAAACCTGACTCAGCAGCACCTAACAACAACAACATTCTTAACACCTGCAATTTTTGCACATCTGGTTCTGCTGCTTATTGTGTTTGAATTTATCTCAGGGGCGGGCTTGGCTTCTCATGTGTTGTGAGTTATGATTGTAAGTTAATGTCCAATGGAACTTTGAGAGAATTCTGAGGTACCGAATGTAGGTATATTTTTCCACATAAGATTTATATCTGCTTCTTTTACGTGCTTGAGGGCAATATTAACTTGGAGGAACTTAAAAGTTATTTGGTTGTAGTTGTTATGATTATAATAGTAATTATTATTATTATTATTTTTGTTGTTGTTGTTAGGTGCTGTCGAGTTGGGTCCAACTCTTAGCGACCCTCATAGAATTTTCAATGGCTGATTGTTTCAGGATTGCTTTTGACCACACTCCCATTTTACATTCAGTTTCCCATAAGAGATATTCTTTCCCTATCCACGGCTCAGGCTAAAACATACAAGTTTTCTTGCTGCCTCCTTTGGGTAGGGGAGTTTTGTTTGTCTGTTTGATTGTTTCATTTTTATTTCTACCTTTCACCAAAGGATCCAGGGGGTCCCTTTCTAAGGGGATCCTTGATGCATCTCTCTGCCTTACATGGGTCAACATTTTATCTCATGCCATGCACAGTCATATGGCTGTTAAAATCCAAGACTAAGGTATCTGTCTTAATTGGACAGATATCCTTAAGGCAGATTCTGGCTACAACTTACCAGATTTCTACTTCATTTTTGGCTTCTCGAATTTTTTTGTTTGGTTATTTGATTTAATTTCCTGCCACATTTTTTGAAGATGTCAAAAAGTGGGATAGAACCACATGGTATGATCCCAGAGCAAGAGCAATCAGTATAGGGAAATTTGGTTCCCTAGATGTCAGTGCTTAGTGTGCACCAGACCCTCACAACCTTACAAGGACCATTGTAGAGGTGCAGTGATATCAGAGGAAAGGGGCCTTTTTGGGTCTTGTCTCTCCAACATGTCCGTCTGATTCTGCTGTTTATTGTGTTTGCTCTTTCTCTCGAGGTGGCTGATTTCCACATGTTTTGTGGGGGCCAGACCTGGCCAAGATCAAGGCTAAGGCCGGCGTAGTCCTTAGCTCTCCTAGCAGAGCTCATGGCCCATGGTCTGTCAGTTTGCTGTACTGTGGGGGCTTGTGCATTGCTGTGATGCTGAAAGCTATGACTCTGTATTACAGACACCAACAGACTCACCCACGGTGGAGGGGTTTCAGCTGAGCTTCCACACTAAGACAGACTGGGGAGGAGAAAATGGCTGACTCATTCCTGAAAAGGTTAACCATTGAATAGCAGAGAAAAACTGTCAGATATAGTGCCAGAAAATGAGCCCCTCAGACTGGAAGACACTCAAAAGAAGACTGGGGAAGAGTTGCCTCCTCAAAGTAGCGTTCACCTGAATGACAGGAATGGAGTAAAGCCCCTGGGCCTCCATTTGCTGATGTGGCGCAAATCAAAATGAGAAGGAAAATCTGTAAACATCTACTAATAATTGGAATGTGGAATGTATGTACTATGAACCTAAGAAAATTAGAAATTGTTAAAATGGAAATGGAGTTCATAAACATCGACACTCTAGGAACAGTGAGCAAAAATGGACTGGCACGGACCATTTTGAATCAGATAATTGTATGGCCTACTATGCTTAGAATGACAAATTAAAGAGAAATGGGATTGAACTCATCACCAAGAAAGACATCTCAAGAGCTTTCCTGAAGTCTAATGCTGTCAGTGATAGAATAATATCCATACATCCACAAGGGAGGCCACTTAATATGACCATTATTCAAATTTATATCATGTTGGAAGAAGACTCACCAACAACCTGCGTTTTGCAGATGACACAACTCTGCTTTCTGAAAGTGAAGGGGATTTGTAGTATTTATTCATGAAGATCAAAGAACACAGCCTTCAGTATGGATTGCGCCTCAACATCAACGAAACAAAAATCCTTACAGTTGGGTCAATAAGCAACTTCATGATAAATGGAAAAAAGATAGAGATTTTCCAAGTTTTTGCTTTACTTGTTTCTCCAATTAACACCCATAGAACCAGCAGTCATGAATTCAAAAGACACTTTACATTGAGAAAAGCTGTGGCAAAAGACCTCTTTAAAGTATTGAAAAGTAAAGATGTCACATTGAAGATGAAGGTGCACTTGACACATGCCATGGTATTTTCAGTTGCATCATATGGTTGTGGAAGCTGGAGATTAAACAAGGGAGACAGGAAAAGAATTGATGCTTTTGAATTATAGTGCTGGAGACAAATATTGAATATACCATGGACTGCCAAAAGCACCAGTAGATCTGTCCTAGACGAAGTACAATCAGAATGCTCCTTGGAAATAAGGATGGCCAGACTGCATCTTACATATTTTGGACAGGTAGTCAGGAGGGACCAATCCCTGGAGAAGGACATCATGTTTGGGAGAGTAGCAGGTCAGCAAACAAAAGGAAAACTCTGAAGTAAATGGATTGACACAGTGGCTATAACAATTGGCATAAACATAAAAAAGATCATGTGGCTGGCAGAGAATTGGGGAGTTTCATTCTGATGTACGTAGGGTCACTATGAGTTGGACCCAACTTGATGACATCTAACAACAGCAGAGCTCATAGCACAGTGGGGATGCTGCGTACTGAGTTTGCCCAGTCTGCACGTGGGAGCCTTTCCCAGTGAGCGATATGAAAACATTCCTGCCTGCCTGCAGAGTTAGAAACTTGCAGCAGTGGCATCCGAGGTTCCAGAGTTTATTTGTGGCCCTTTTTTTTTCCAATGAGAGAAGGAAAGAGGGAGATGAAGGAAGGAAGGAAGGAAGGAAGGAAGGAAGGAGAGAATAGAAGGAGGGAGGGAGGGAGGGAGGGAGAAAGGAAGGAAGGAGCCAGGAGCAAGCCTTCTGATTTCTTTTTCTGCCTTGAGCCCATTATGACCACCACCAAGTTCAGTGCCACCAGCCTTAGTGGCTCCTGAGCTGAGGCTGTATGGATGCTCAAAGCTTTCCCCATAGCCCCTGCTTCTATTTCTTGCTCCTCCTGATAATCTGGCTCCATAGCAAGTGTGTCGCTCCACTACACCTTTTGCCCTGAGTTAGAGATGCGCTCCTGGCGTTCTGTCCTGGGCTCTCCTTCCCCATGCAAACTCCATTAGCTTGTGAGGGCCTTAATGGCTTCAGTTCTTCAGCTGGCTCTGTTCCTCCTCCACCACATGGAAGGCTGGTGTTTTGGTTGGACTCCCTCCCTTTTACTGCTTCGTTGTTTTCTGGGTCAGACATGTATTTGTTTTCCAGACATAGATTTTTTTTCTTATCGCAGTGAGAGACATGAAGTTGATTTTTAAGGGTCTGCCAACAACAACTGTTGTCCAAACAAATCTGCTCCGAACAAATCTCACCCTCTGAGTTACGTAATCTTACTTGAAAGGTATTTTCCAGTTAAATGAAAAACCTACCCTAGATCTGGTTGAGACTGTCATAGTGTGGTCTAGATCACCTGCTGTGTGTTCCTCCTCCCTGGACCTGTCCTGAGAGTCCCAAGTCTGTTTTTGAGACAAGATCTCACTGCGCAGCCCAGGCTGGCCTCAAACTTGTGATCCTCCTGCCTCAGCCTCCTGAGTGCTGAGATTACACTGGCTTGTACCTTTCTCTTTCTTAAAAATTTCTCTTTTTAAAAAATTTAATTTAACTTAGCTTAGCTTTTAGGGATGCGTTCTCACTGTGTTGCCCAGGCTGACCTGGACCTCCTTGCTCAGCCTCCCATGTTGCTGGGGCTACAGACATACAGCTCTAACTCTGTTCCTTTTTTTTTTTTCCTTTCTTTCCTTTCCTTTTCTTTTCTTTTCTTTTTTTTTTTGGACTGGGAGTTTGAACCGAGGGCCTTATGCATGCTTTTGCAAGTGCCCTACCACTAAGCCACACACCTAGCCCCTAACTCTGTTTCTTACCCTGTTTGCTGAAGGAACAGGAGCCCTCTGCCCCATAGTAACTGCCTTGCTTGGCAGCTCTCCTAGTCATACCTTAGCTATGCTGTGCTAATCTCCCTGGGCTTCTCCTCTCAAGTACTTCCAAATTTCATAGACCCTTTGTATGGCCACCCATTGTCCACACAGTGGGGGTCTCTTCCAGTTACTGCCCAACAAAACACTCCAAAAAATTTAGCGGCGCCCCAGATTTATACTTGGGGATTCTTCGGGCTGGGATTTGGAAAGGACACCAAGGGAACAGCCTGTCTGTTTCCGCTGGTCTGAGGCCTCAGCTAGGGAGACTCAAAGGCCGAGGCGGCTTAGTAGGTGGAGGCTGTGATCACTGGGGGGGTCTCTTACTCATACCTCTGGCCTCGAACTGGTAGGTTTGGATGTTTAGGACTGTGGGCCACACCCCCCACCTGGGAGCGCCTCAGGCTAGAGTGGCCGCAGGACATGGCACATGGTGGCTCAAGGTGGAGCATGGGTGAGTTCTCCATCCATCAGGGAGGAAGCATCATTGCCCTTTCTCAGCCAGCCTGAGTCTGCATTCGAGGCCAGTGGCAAGACAGGGGTGTCGAGCCTGCAGACCCGGCCTCAGGCTACAGGAGCATCCGGGTCACCCTGGGGAAGAGCAGGTGGATTAGGAGATATGGTTATAGCTATCTTGAAGGTACATCTGCAGCTGTAGCCCTGTGGCACCCGATCCCGTCAGATCTTAGAAGCTAAGCAGGGTCAGGCCTGGTTAGTCCTTGGATGGGAGACCACCTGGGAACACCAGGTGCTGTAGGCTTGGGAGAATGACCTGGCAACCCACTCCCAAAAATCAATCCACCGTTAAAAACCCTAGGAACAGCAAAGAAGCACTGACAATAATGTTTCGCCTGTTGTACACAGGGTCGCTATGAGTCACACACTGACTCAGGGAGTGCAGAGCAGGCGCTCTACCAACTGAGCTAAATGCCAGGTTTGGAGGTTTTCATTGTTTACTTAAGCAACTCTCATATTCGCTGATGCATATTTTTAAAATTTTGTTTATTTATTCATTTATTTTACCTTAAAAATATATATATATATTTTTTTTGAGAGAGAGATTGGGTCTCACTATGTAGCCTAGGCTGGCCTGAAACTTGCTGAGTAGATCAGACTGGCCTTGAACTTCTGTTGATTCTCCTGCCTCAGCCTCCCAAGTGCTGGGATTACCACTGATGCATATTTAGTATTCTCTTTTATAAACTGCGGTTTCCCCAGCATTGCAAACATGGGAGAAGGACCTGGCAATCCACACCCAAAGCAATCCAGTCAGCCAATGAAAACGCTGTGAGGGTTGCTATGAGTTGGACCCAAGTTAATGGTACCTAACAACAACCACCACCATGAAATAACATTCACAGGTAAACAGAAAGAGGGATCATGAAGATGTCTCAGGAGAATGACATTTTGTGACAAACTCAGGAGGACCAACATTCGAGATGCCCTTTGTGCACAGTGGAAGCTGTTGTCATTGTTCAAGGGACACGGATGGTGGCACAGTGGGTATTCAATGTCAACAAAGTCAACTCGCCTCTGAAGTCCATGATATCATTCACTTTGCTTTGCTTAAAAACCTTGGTCAAGTGATTGACTTCTCTGAACCTCGGTTTTCTCCAGGTAAAACGAGGACACGGTCACAGTTGTCTTTTAAAAATGAATCACTTAATTCTTAGACTGGCCCGGTGGTGCAGACCTATAATCCCAGCACTCGGGAAGCTGAAGCAGAATGGCAGCTTCAGTGCCAACCTGGGCTACACAGCAAGTTTCAGGCCAGCCTGAGCTACATAGAGAGACTGTGTTTCAAAAAATTTAATTCTTTAGTTCCTAATTGATGCCTAAAATTGCACGTTTATGAGGTGTCAAGTGATGTTTTAAGACATGTATACATTGGGGATACTTGCCTTTTGACTTGTTCTGAGGATAGCATCAGATAAGATTTGTGAGTGTCTGAAGGACACTCGTGAAGTGCCCTGGACGGTCAGGCCATGCCTGCCCTGGCTCACTGGCCAGCTGTTCTGAAAATGTATCATCGCCATCCACGGGGCAGGAGCACATGAGCTGTGTCTATTTGTTTTACAGAATTTCCTTTTCTTTTCCCTCCCTATTTCCCATCCTCCCTTCCACTCCTCCCTCCCTTGCTCTTAACTTCATTATTTTATTCATTCTTTCTAGAATGTAAGATCTGCCAAAGTAGGGTCCTTCTCTGCCTCATTCTCTGCTATGCTCTACTCCTGGATGAGTGCCTCGGACATGATAAACACTCATCAGAGGTTTGCTGACTGACCTTTCACTCCCTGCCTGAGCCTTCAGTGACTGGCTGTTCCCTTACCCTTTTGACTCTCATGGGGAGACATGGTAAAACGAGTCAAAAAACAAGTGTGTATGATTTTGACAGAAACTAAAGAATGTGGTGGAAAAAGGTATTTTACAAGCTCATATTTGTTGTTGTTGTTGTTGTTAGGTGCCGTGAGTCGGTATCCGACTCATAGCGACCCTCTGTACAACAGGGGAAACACTATTGTCAGTGCTTCTCTGCTGTTCATAGGGTTTTCAATGGCAGATTGATTTTTGGGAGGGGGTTGCCAGGTCCTTCTCCCAAGCCTACAGCTTCTGGTGTTCCCAGGCGGTCTCCCATCCAGGTACT
>VMDO01015255.1:0-13673 GCA_007922755.1 Pedetes capensis | reverse complement strand
GGATGCCACAGGGCTACCGCTGCAGGCAAGCTCATATTATGCACTCTAATTATTTTGCTAATCAGGTTCTCTTTTTGTTCATTGTAGTGAAGAGTTACTAGAAATAAAATATTACTTGCCACCACTATTTCAGATACCAGCAGGGCCACCCATGGTAGGCAGGTTGCAGCTGAGATTCCAGATTAAGACAGACTAGGGAGAAGGACCCAGCAGCCCACTCCCAAAACAATTAGCCATTGAAAACCCTATGAATAGCAGAGAAGCACTGGCAAATAGAGTGCCAGAAAATGAACCTCCCAGACTGGAAGGCATTCAAGAAATGGCTGGGGAAGAGTTGCCTACTCAAAGTAGAGTTGACTTTAGTGACAGGAGTGGAGTAAAGCCCCTGGGACCTCCTTTTGCTGATGTGACATGACTCAAAATGAGAAGAAACACAGTGACTGCAATAATGGGCTCAAACATAAAAAGATCACGTGCATGGCACAGTGTGGGGAGTGTTTCATTCTGTTGCACATAGGGTCTGAAGAGTCAGACCTGATTCGACAGCACCTAACAGCAGGCAGCATCATATATTTCAATTTGAAATTAGTAGTCAAAGGGTTCAGATAAAGCCCTTTACTTCTTTACCTGGCATAGGAGGGTCAGACCCTTGCTTGCCCGAAGCTCATGTCCGGCTCCAGCACCAAATTTCCTTCTCTAGTCAGTTATGATGACTTGGTCACCTTCTCATCTGTGCCATTGGGCTGCCCTTTGTGGTGCTCCCCAACCTGTTCCCCGCTCTCTGCCTCTCCTCCTGCCTGGGGTCTCTGAGATGCCTCTGTTCTGGGGTCAGGCATGCCATCTCCTCCCTTGTCATTGCTCTCCTGTCCTTTATGGTAGCTGCATGTCAGGGCCCCTCCAGAGCTGAGACAGAAGCAGTCATAAAAGGTGCAGGGAAGAACATTTGCTTTTTGGTTATTTATTTGTATGGGTGATTTTTAATGTCCAACTTAAGAGTCTCATTATGACATTTCCATACGTGCATTTCATTGTACGTGCTCATGTTCACTTCCTCCATTACTGTCTTTGACCCCTTCCCCCTCCCCAATCCTTCCCTTCTCACCAACAGTCTCTCTTTTACTTGCATGTCGTTTTTGGTTTTTTATTTTGAGTATATCTATCTATATATGTGCCTGCAGTCATACCACTGGCTTCTGATCCCATCAGATCTTGGAAGCTAAGCAGGGTCAGGCCTGGTTAGTCCTTGTATGGGAGACCCCCTGGGAACACCAGGTGCTGTAGGCTTGGGAGAAGGACCCACAACCCACTCTCAAAAAACAATCTGCCATTGAAAACCCTATGAATAGCAGAGAAGCACTGACAATAGTGTTTCGCCTGTTGTACATAGGGTCACTGTGAGTTGATACCAACTTAATGGCACCTAACAACAACATCTATATATGTACATCCTGATTTTGCTGTAATGGCAACATAATTGATACTTCCTTTCTTTTCTCCCATTACCCTTTCTTCTTGCCCCCTCCCCCTCTTCTTTAGTCCATTATCTTTCCCTACTTAGGTTCCATCTGCTTTCATGATCTCCATATTTTAATAATGAATATATATTGAAGTCTGACATCCACATATGAAAAAAAAAATGCCATGTTTATCCTTCTGGGTCTGGCTTATTTTGCTTAAAATGATGATCTCCAGTTTCATCCATTTCCCAGCATATGCCACAAATTTGTCCGTCTTTATGGCTGACTACAACTCCCTGGCGTATATATGCCACAGTTTCCTTAGCTACTCCTCTGTTGTCGGGCACTAGGTTGATTAAATACCTTGGCTATAATGCTGCAATAAGCTTGGTAAGGAAGCATCTGTATGGTGGCGGTTATTACCACTTTGTTATCTTTAAGGATTAAATTTGTGTTTCTCGTGAGTCTTGAGTGTGAAGAGGGGAAAGCTATTCTTCACACTTCATAACGGACATAGCCTTGTGACCAACTATTGACAGGCAGTGTCTGGTTGTCAAGTGCTAAGAAAATCCAAAATTATTAGTTCATCAAGTTGAGACTGGATAGAGATTCTCTCTCACTGACTTTCATCTCTTTTCCTGTTTCCTTCCCTACTATAGATTGAAGGGTGTTGGGAAGGAAGCAGGGAGAGACAGGATTACCAGGGACTCCGAGTCACATTCTCATATCTTGATGACCAGATGAGAAATGGAGCCTCCTCCCTCTCCCAGTTCCATTTTGAAAATTCCGAGGGAAGAACTCCAGCCAGTGTTGGGCCAAATGGACATCCCTTGACCCAAGGCCTGAGGCCAGGGGATGAGGAACTGATTAGTTCACCCTAGCCTACATGCCCAACTTTCTGTTGCTGTGACAAAGTACCCGAGGGAATTAATTTATAAGGAGGAAAGGTTCACTTTGGCTCACAGTTTCAGAGGCTTTGGTCTGTGGTCGCTTCACGCTGTTGCTTTGGGCCTGCGGTGGCCCAGTGCACCATGGCAGAAGCACATGGAGGGCTGTATGAGGGGCATCCAGGAAGCAAGGAGAGAGATGGGAAGGAAGGAGAGAGACAGGAAGGAAGAAGAAGAGAGATGGGAAGGAAGGAGAGCAATAGGAAGGAAGGAGAGAGATGGGAAAGAAGCAGGGAGACAGGAAGGAAGGGGCCGGGCCCCATATCCCCTTCAAGGGCACACTCCACTGACCTAACTTCCTCCTATTTCCTCCCACCATTTAAAGGTCCCACTCCTTCCCAGTGGTGCCACAGGCTGGGGTCCAAACCTTTAACATGTGGGCCTTGGGAGAACATTTTATATCTAAACTGTGGTACCACAGTCTAAGGGGACAGGATACTTTTCCAGAGGGAGCCAATCTGAGATCTTAGATGATCCACTGAAACTACTCGTGGCTACAAACACTATGCTTGCTTTCTAGAATTCATGTAGATTCCAGGCCTGTGGCTTGATAATCACAACTATGTTGTTGTTGTTAGGTGCCATTGAGTTAGTGTCCCACTCATAGTGACCCTACCTACAACAGGCGAAACACTATTGTCAGTGCTTCTCTACTATTCACAGGGTGTTCAATGGATTTTTTTTTTTTATGGTACTGGAGGTTGAACTCAGAGCCTCACACTTGCATGCTTTGCAAATACTGTACAACCGAGATGCACCCCATCCCATGTTTTTGCTCTTTGAAACAGGTTCTAACTAAATTATGCAGACTGCCTCTGGTCTCCAACTTGCAATCCTCCTGCTTCTGCCTCCTGAGTCACTAGGATTATAGGCATGCACTACTATGCCCGGCTTGGCTAATTGTTTTTTGGGAGTGGGTTGCCAGGTCCTCCTCCCAAGTCTACAGCACCACCAGGCAGTCTCCCATCCAAGTACTAACGAGGCGTGACCCTGCTTAGCTTCAGAGATCTGATGGGGTTGGAAGCCAAAGTGGTATGGCTGCAGGCTAATCGCAACTATAGCAAGGTCTTTTATTGTCTATTTATTTGTATTTTCATTATCTTTCTTTTTTGTGTGTGGTACTCGGGAGTTGAACCCAGGGTCTTTTCAAGTGTTCTACCACTTGGCTGTACCCCCAGCTCATTGTTTCATTTTTTATTTTGAGACAGGTTTTTGCTAAGTTACGCAGGCTGCCTCTGACCTCAAATTTAACCATCTCCTGCCTCTGCCTCCTGAGTCACTGGGATCAGAGGTGTGTGCCACCATGCCCGGCTTAAAACCTTTTTGTAAATTACTAAATAATATAAATTTTACTTTTAGTTATAACTATTAATTAGGTTTGGAATCAACATCTGCCAGGCCAGTGGCACGGACTGTGCAACTTAGGGAATCTCTGTCTCAAAAAGACAAAATAAATAAATAAATAAATAAGGGTTGAGGGTGTGGCTCAGTGGGGGTGGGGAGGGCTTGCCTAACATCTGAGGGACCCTGGATTCAACCATCAGTAAGGTAAAAAAACAAAACCCAAAATAGTCAACATCAAGATGGAGTTTTTCCTCCACTTTTTGCAACTTTGCATTCTTTTTGCTTCCATTTCGTTTGGAAATAATCCAGAAGCTCATTTTTTCCCCTCTCCATTTGCAAGCAAGAGTAATTAGACCCTAAATGATATCAATTAAGTAATGAACTTTGAAAATCACTCCTTCCTTTTTTTTTTT
The DNA here is from genome assembly GCA_007922755.1 of Pedetes capensis. NCBI lineage: Eukaryota > Metazoa > Chordata > Mammalia > Rodentia > Pedetidae > Pedetes > Pedetes capensis. The sequence goes on along the minus strand of VMDO01015255.1, from coordinate 9,512 downwards.
TTCCTTGAGATGGTGTTGGGAGTCAATCCAACCTAGGGCTTTGTGCCTTCTAGGCTTGTTGTTGTTGTTAGGTGTCGTCAAGACAAGTCCAACTCACAGTGACCCTATGTACAGCAGATTGAAACACTTCTTGATTATGTGCCAGGCACATGATTGTATTTATGTTTAAGCCCATTGTTGCAGGCACTGTGTCAATCCATCTGGTGGAGGGTTTTCCTTTTTTTCGTTGACCTGCCACTCTTCCAAACATGATGTCTTTCTCCAGGCACTGATCTTTCCTGACTACATGTCCAAAGTATGTAAGACGCAGTCTGGCCATTCTTGCTTCCAAGGAGCACTCTGGTTGCACTTCTTCTAGGACAGATCTATTGATTCTTTTGGCAGTCCATGGTATATTCAACAGACATCTCCAGCCCCGTAATTCAAAAGCATCAGTTCTTCTGTCTCCCTTGTTCAGTGTCCAGCTTTCACAACCACATGTGCGACCGAAAATTCCATGACATAAGTCAGGCACACCTGCATCTTCAATGTGACATCTTTGCTTTTCAATACTCTAAAGAGATCTTTTGCCACAGCTTTTTCCTAGAGCAATGCATCTTTTGATTTCTTGACTGCTGCTTCCACGGGTGTTGATTATAGAGCCAAGCAAAGCAAAATCTTGGACAACCTCAATCTTTTCTCCATTTATTGTGAAGTTGCATACTGGCCCAGTTGTAAAGATTTTTGTTTTAGCCGGGCGTGGTGGTGCACGCCTGTAATCCCAGTGGCTGGGGAGGCAGAGGCAAGAGGATCGCAAGTTCAAGACCAGAGATAGTCAGTGTAACTTGGTGAGACCCTGTCTCAGAAAATAATAAAATCTACAAAATGGGCTGGGGGTGCAGCTCAGTGGTCCAGGCCCTGGGTTCAACCCCTAGTACCGCAAAAAAAAAAAAAAAGATTTTTGTTTTGTTGATGTTTAGTTGAGACCCATATTGAAGGCTGTGATCTTTGATCTTCATCAGTAAATGTTTTAAATCCTCTTCACTTTCTGCAAGCAGAATTGTGTCATCTGCATAACGTAGGTTGTTAATGAGCGTCCCTCCAATCCCGATGTAGCATTCTTCCTCATAAAGTCCAGCTTCTCATATTATTTGCTCAGCATAGAAACTGAAGAAAGATGGTGAAAGTCTATAGCCCTGACACTCACCTTTTTCAACTTTAAACCAGGCTGTATTTCCTTGTTCTATTTGAACAACTGCCTCCTGGTTCATGTACAGATTCCTCATGAGTACAATTAGATGCTCTAGTATTCCCATTTTTCAAAGGTTATCCATAATTTATTATGATCCACACAGTCAAATGCCTTTGCATAGTCAATAAAACACAGATAAGACATCTCTCTGATATTCTCTGCTTTCGGCTAATATCCACCTGACATCAGCAATGATGTCCCTGGTTCCTTGCCCTCTTCTGAATCCTGCTTGATTTTCCAGTAATTCCCTGTCTATATACTGCTGCAGTCACTTCTGAATGATCTTTAGTAAAATTTTGCTTGTGTGTGTGATATTAATGATATTGTCTGATGGTTTCCACATTCAGTTGGATCCCATTTTTTGGGAATAGGCACAAATATGGATCTCTTCCAGTCAGTTGGCCAAGTAACTGTTTTCCAAATCTGTTGGCATAAACATGTTAACACCTCCAGTGCTGCATCTGTTTGTTGAAACATCTCTATTGTTATCCCATCAATTCCTGGAACCTTGTGTTTCGCCAGTTCTTTCAAGGCGGCTTTCACTTTGACCTTCAATACCATTGGTTCCTCTTCATATGCAACCCCTTGGAATGGTTGGTCATGTACTAATTCTCTTTTTGTGTAATGACTCTGTGTATTTCTTCCATCTTCTTTTGATGTTTTCTGCATTGTTTAATGTTTTCCCTGTAGAATCTTTCACAACTGCCACTTGAAGCTTGAATTTTTTCTTCACTTCCCTAAGCTTGAGAAACATAGAGCGTGTTCTTCCCTTTTGGGTTTCTGCCTCCAGCTCTTTGCACATGTCATTATAATATTTGTTTTTGTCTTGGCACTCTGAAATCTCCAGTCCCGCCTCTAGCTCTTCCCCTCTCTCCTCCTGATAAACACATCCCTTTCCATCTTCATGGTTTCAGTCACCCTTCTCCCACCACAAACTTGAAGCCCAGGAATTCCCCACAAATGAATCTCTGGGGTTGATCTTGTGACCTGGAGGAGGGAAGACATCCACAGATGGGACCCACAGCATTGATACTACAGCCAGATCCCAGCTGGCATGGCCTCTTTGCTCTCAAGGGCATCAGACAACCAGAAAGAGCATTTCTGCCTTATGGACAGCCATTTACAGCAGGGCTGACCACTGCTTAGTGCTGACTGTTGCTCACTTGTGACTCTTGATAATATTCATTCTTTCCCTAAACTTGGCTGCAAAACTTAAGGGTGTGGTTATTTGTGACCGCTTACAGAGGCTGTCTTACAAACCTAGCAGGCACTAACCGATGAATATCTGTTTCCTCACTTAAATCTCACGACAGCCCCACGAGGTAGACGCTGTTGTTATTTCTTTGCACAGATCAGGAAGGGGAAGACATAAGGGACCTGCCCAGGGCACATGTGCAGTAGCAAATAGGTAGAAGTGCTCGGATTTAGCTCCAAGGTTGCCTGACTCCAAAACTCAGATTATTTATTTTAAAAATTAAGTTAATCTTTACTGATAAATAAAGCATATGATGTGTACATATTAATGGGGTAACGTGATTTGATATTTGTATCATCACCTAAAGTTTAAATCAGGTTAGACATGTCTATTTCCTTAAACATGTATCATTTCTTTTTTTAATTTTAATTTTTTCAGTACTAAGGGGTTGAACCCAGGGCCTTGCACAGGCTAGGCAAGCACTCTACCACTGGACTGCACCCTCAGCTCCATATCTATCTATCCATCTATATCTATATCTATATCTGTATCTATATCTATATCTATCTATACCTATAGATAGACATATCTACATCTATCTATCTATCTATCTATCTATCTATCTATCTATCTATCTATCTATATTCTATAGATATATTCTATCTATCTGTCTGTCTAGATAGATAGATAGATAGATATAGATTTTTTTTACAGTACTAGGGATTGAACCTAGGGCTCCACACTTGCATGCTTTGCAAGTATTGTACCACTGAGCTGCACGCTGAGCCCATTTTTTTGTTACTTTTTTGAGAGAGGGTCTCACTAAATTATGCAGACTATCTGGGGTCTTGAACTTGCGATTCTCCTACCTCTGCCTCCAGAGTCACTGGGATTACAGGCATGCACCACTGCACCCAGCCTTTTATACTTTTTGTCTTAGGATAGGGTCTCTCTAAGTTATGCAGGCTGCCTTTGACCTCAAACTCATGATCCTCCTGCCTCAGCCTCTCCAGTCTCTGGGATTACATGTGTGTCCCATGGTACCAGCGCCCTACCACTGTGGCATCCACTCCTGTCAGATCTCGGAAGCTAAGCAGGGTCGGGCCTGGTTGGTCCTTGGATGGGAGACCACCTGGGAACACCAGGTGCTGTAGGCTTGGGAGAAGGACCTGGCAATCCATTCCCAGCACTGCAAAAATGGGAGAAGGACTTGGCACTCCATTCCTGAAACAATCAGCTGTAGGAAACCCTATGAGGGTTACCATGAGTCAGACCTGACTCAAGGCTCCTACCAGTAACAACAACTACCACCACCCTGTGTGTGTGTGTGTGGGGCAACTCACAGAACTGTACTCTTCCTTTTAAACAACCCATTTTAAATGGTGTTGACCACTACCTAGCATTTATATTTTTCATGTCTCATGCCTCTATCATTAAAAAAGAAAGAAAAAAGAGAATGTCAAGTTAAGGATTTCTTAAATTTAATGTATTCTGAAAAACCTTGAGGGCAAAATGGCTACTTTGGGGATTACATCCCTTTTGGGGTATAAACACTTTTGAGTCGGATCCGACTCAATAGCACCCAACCAAAGAGTCAAGAAAGAAATAATCTGGCCAAAGTGTTACAAATATATACATTATGTTACTTCACTCATGAAGAGCTGAGTTTGTACACCAGATTCTTCATCTACCTGGAGAAGGGACTTCCTTTTGTAAAATCATCGCCTTATTTATGTTGTTGTTGTTGTTGTTAGGTGCCCTGGAGTCAGTATCCAACTCATAGCGACCCTCATAGGGTTTTCAATGGCTGACTGTTTCGGGATTGCCTTGGGAGTGGATTGCCAGGCCCTTCTCCCATTTTTGTGGTGCTGGGAATTGAACTCGGGTCCTCAGAGACTGCAGCACAGTGCTATACCAACTGAGCTAAATCCCAGCCCGCCTTATTTATGCTTTGCAAATTTGAAGCTGGGTTAATAGTGAGAAATCACCATCCTTTGATATTGTTTTTACAATCTGGAGGATGTGGTAGGGAAGGGACTTCCTCTTCTTTTGAATCAGAATTTGGTGCTTTGGACAAGATGTATCTTATTTTCCCTGAAAGGAACAGCATCTCTTGTCACCAGAACTCCCAAAATGAAAATATAAACAGCCCCTTTTTGAATTTCTAAGAAAAAATAACGATGATGATTTGTTAATTTCTGGATCAAATGCCAGCATGGAAAGAATGTTAGGGTCATAGTCACTGAATTTATAAACTGCAGTGCTGTCAAATTTTGTACCAGTAAAAAGTGAATTTCTAATCCCAGCACTTGGGAGGCTGAGGCAGGAGGATGGTGAGTTCAAGGACAGCTTGGGCTACATGGTGAGACCCAGGCTCAAAGAGCAAAAAACAAAACAAAAAAGAAAAGTGAATTTCAAAAATCCTCTCATTTGTTTAGAGCAAAAGCATTAAAATGATCAAATTACTGTGTGATGAGGGTAAGGAATAGGAGCTGTTGAAATGTCATAATTTACTGTATATAGAAATACAGCCTTAATTTCTTAATTTCAACAAGTTAATTAACTTGTTGTTGTTAGGTGCCATCAAGTTGGGTCCAATCCATAGACCCTCTGTGTACAACAGAACAAAACACTCCCCAACACTGTGCCATGCCCAGCACTGTGTCAGTGCTTCTCGGTTATTCGTAGGGTTTTCAATAGCTGATTGTTTTGGGAGTGGGCTGCCAGGTCCTTCTCCCATTTTTGTGGTGCTGGGGATCGAACCCAGGTCCTCAGAGAGTGCAGAGCAGCTCTCAACAAATGAGCTAAACCCTAGCCCATTAATTAACTTAGATCAAATATAACATAACATAATTTAAACGAATCAAAACATTTTTCCATAGTGCATTTTGTTGACAGTGTCTGGCCACACTTACCCTTTCTGAAGGTCAGGAGCTGGCTGTGGGCAGGGGGTACCAGACACGTACAGTACCCTCCTCGTCTTCCTCAGCCTCTGGTTTCTAGTCCCACCTACTGTACTCCTGGAGCACTGACCCAATTCTTCTTATCTGCCTTTGGCTAAGAGAATGATCAGGCAAGAGGCAGGCGTGATATATTTCTGCTGATTTCACATTTTCTTTCAGTTGTGAATGACCAAGAAATGCAATTAGCAAGGAAGACTTTAGCCTATCAGGTGAGTTACAGAAGGTCTCACTCTTGTCAGAGAAGAAGTTTATTTTAATTTTTTCTTGCAGCGCTGGAGATTGAACAGGGCCTTGCATACGCTAGGCCACCAAGCTACATCCTTGGCCCCACTCTTATTCTGACTGCTTTGCTTATGATCATATGTTAAACACTTTAGAGATTCTATAGTTTGAATGCTGTATAAACCAGAAAACTGGGAAGGGTATCGGGTATATTCTTTGTATATCAGTGTGAGTTAACTATTGAGAGTGATCTATCACACATGTGCGAAGTACTAACACTAATACTCCTGGTAATAATAGTTGTTGTTAGGTGCTATCAAGTTGGTGTTCAACTCATAGTAACCGCACGTACAACAGGCAAAACAGTATTGTTAGTGCTTCTCTGCTATTCATAGTGTTTTCAATGGCCGTAATAATAGTTGCTAGCATTTATTGAGTCCTTTACTGTACACCAGGCACTATGGGGAGAATTTTACACATATTAACTTATTTAATCCTCACTATGGCCTGCAGCTGTACCATTCACTGTGGTGTCCGATCCTGTCAGATCTTCGAGGCTAAGCAGAGTCGGGCCTGGGGGTTAGTACTTGGATGGGAGACTGCCTGGGGACAGCAGGTGCTGTAGGCTTGGGAGAAGGACCCAGCCACCCACTCCCAAAAACAATTCACCATTGAAAACCCTATGAATAGCAGAGAAGCACTGATAATAGTGCACAGTGTCAGGTGGCGTTATGAAATATAGGATCATTATGAGTCAGACCCGACTCGATGGCACCTAACAACAGTCCTCACTGTATTATTTTCATTGCCATTTTATAGTAGTGAAATGGGTCCAGGTGATCAAGGAGTGTGGCCAAGGCTGTATAGCTTCAAAACGTCCGTCAGTCTATATCTTCTTAATTCTTCTACATTATTCATCATTTTGATATCACTTTTTATTAATTTTTTAAATTTATTTTTGTTTTGCAGCTGAACCCAGGGCCTTGCACATACTTTGCAAGTGCTCTACCACTGGGCTGCACCCCTGGGCAGTTTTTTGTTTTGAGACAGGGTCTTGCTAAATTATGCAGGCTGCCTCTGGCCTCAAACTTGAAATCCTCCTGCCTCTGCCTCCCCTCTCCCTCCCTGAGGTGCTGATGTTGCAGATGTGAGCCACCAGGCCCGGCTTATATCACTTTTTAGAGAACACTTTAAATGACCAGTTTCCTTGAGTTCCCAGAGTAGGGGCATTTTCCTGGAGGTGGGAAGGTAATGCTCATGAGTTTCTCAAGTTTGGAGGCTCATCTGGTATAAGGACGAAGGATGCTTTTGCACAGTTATTAGGGACCCTCAGAGATCATGAGAGGTGAGGTTATAGCTTACAAGGCTGAGAGTGAACACAGCTAGAAGTTAGAACTTCTGCTGATGGACTCTGTGGCTTTTTTCTTTCTTCCCCAGTCCTGGGGGATTGAACCTAGAGACTCCTACCTGCCAGGCAAGAGCTCTGCCACTGGGCTACGCCCCCAGCCCTTCTTCATTTTTTATTTTGAGATAGGATCTTGCTAAATTGTGCAGGCTGTTCCTGGCCTGGAACTCAGGATCCTCCTGCCTCAGCCTTCTGAATAGCTGGGACTACAGGCCCTCCCACATTTGTGGTTGGTTTTTCTTTTTTCTTTTTTTCCTCCTCTTCCTCTTCCTTCTTTTTCTTTTTTGAAATGAGACAGTTTTATTCATTTCTAAGCCAAAAAAAGCCTGCAGCCATTGCCCTGTGGCATCCAATCCCATCAGATCTCGGAAGCTAAGCAGGGTCGGGCATGGTTAGTACCTGGATGGGAGACCGCCTGGAACACCAGAAGCTGTAGGCTTGGGAGAAGGACCTGGCAACCCCCTCCCAAAAATCAATCTGCCATTGAAAACCCTATGAACAGCAGAGAAGCACTAACAATAGTGTTTCCCCTGTTGTACAGAGGGTCGCTATGAGTCGGATACCGACTCCACGGCACCTAACAACAACAAAGCCAAAAAAAAGTGTGTTTTTTGGTTTTTTTGAATAGTTAAAGTTCAGGGGTTGAGGGCAGGCAGGATGGAGATTAGCACGCTTCGCTTTCAGATCCTCTGTGAAATGAGGGGAGACTGTAAAACAAACAAAATTCCCACAAGGCTCCAGCACCCCACTCTCTGACCTGACCAACAGCAAACACCCTTGTCCAAGGTCCTGTTCCTCTGTCTCCCTCTGAGTCCTGGACACAGTTCCATCCAGGACAGCTTTGACTTGGAATGGGTGTCAGAGACGGCCAGGTGTGTAGAAAATTCTCTGTAACCCGGGGTGAGACTAGTACATGGGGGCTGGCAGCCCTGGCCTCTCTGAACCCCAGGGACCGGTGTCCAGCTCAGTGCCAGCACAGCAGGGCTCTCCCAGGGCCGAGGGCCTTCAGCCTGCCTATGTCTACACTGCAGAAGGAGGCCCTGGAGGTGCAGATCCCCAAGGGGACCCGAAAGGACAGCATGCCAGGACGGGGTCCCCAAGGGGACCTGAGGCCTTTATGAAGGTCGTGGGGAGGAAGAGCAGGTGCAATGGCTTTGCCACAGGTGTCAAAATGTAATGGGGGCACCCGGGGGAGGGGCGAGCTCCCACTTAACAGATGGAATAGCAGGAAGCGCCCAGGGGCCAGAGGTGGCCCCAGTGGTGATCTTGGGCTTTACAATGCGTTCATAGGAGGTGGCCCGGAGTCGTGATCTCGGGCTTTACAACGCGTCCATACAGAATCTGCCCTGCAACCCTTGCCTGGGCACGTACACCTGGGTGTCCACGCCCGCCTCGGGGACACACCCATAGCCAAGGTCCTTATCATTGAGACTCAGGCGCTCCCCAGCGATGGGGGGCCTGCAGGGGCGGGTCCCTGGGCGAATCCCACCGCGGCTGCTGCTTAGGGTTGGGGGGCCGTGAAGATTGACATCTCGACACGCCCCCTCCTCTCACAGCCCTGCTCTCTAGGCCATCTGCGGTCCTAGAACGAGAGACCTTGGGCCTTGGCCACCTGCCAAGCCAGGCCCAGGCAGCCAGGGAGGAGGGGACAGTCAGGGGCCGCGGGGAGCGGCGGAAGGGCTCTTCAGACACTGCCCCCGCCACTCCCGCAGGCTGCGGACGTGCAAGGGCCCGGGGGCCGCTCTGCCCGCACCTTATAAAACGCAGCAGGAGGCGGGTCCTAGGCCTCTGCGCGCCCCACCTGTTGCGGCCGCGGGGATGGGGCGCTACTCGGGCAAGACGTGCCGGCTGCTGTTCATGCTGGCGCTCACCGCCGTGTTCTTCGTGGCCGAGCTGGTGTCCGGCTACCTGGGCAACTCGATCGCGCTGCTGTCCGACTCCTTCAACATGCTGTCCGACCTGATCTCGCTGTGCGTGGGCCTGGGCTCGGGCTACGCGGCGCGGCGGCCCCCGCGCGGCTGGCGGGCCACTTTCGGCTACGCGCGCGCCGAGGTGGTGGGCGCGCTGGCCAACGCCGTGTTCCTGGCCGCGCTGTGCTTCACCATCTTCGTGGAGGCCGTGCTGCGCCTGGCCCGGCCCGAGCGCATTGACGACCCCGAGCTGGTGCTGCTGGTGGGCGCGCTGGGGCTGGCGGTCAACCTGCTGGGGCTGCTCATCTTCCAGGACTGCGCCCTGCGCCTCGCCTGCTGCGCCCGCCGCCCGCGCCCCGCGCCGCCGCCCGAGCGCGCGGCACCCGGGGCCGCCGAGGGCCCCCATCGCGTGGCCGCCGCCACCGCCCCCGCCTCGGACGCCGCCCTGACCCTCCGCGCCGCCTCGGTGGGCAGCAAGCAGAGGGGCGCGGCCGCCGCCTCCGCCGCAGCAGGTGCCTTTCGGGTGCAGCCCGGGCTCGGCCCCCCGCGCTCCCCCGCGGCCCCCCCCCCCCCCCCCCCCCCCCCC
>VMDO01015254.1:0-51715 GCA_007922755.1 Pedetes capensis | reverse complement strand
TCCCACCCTCCCCATCTAAGTTTCCCATCTAAGTCTTCTCTATCTTTTACTTAGTAGTATTTTTCTATATGTCCTTGGGTTCCAGTTCTGTTTAAGATAGAAACTTTTCCTGTAGTGGTCTTTGTTTTTATCTTGTTAGAACAATTACATGCAATTTCTAGTCCATTTATATTGACATCATTCTTATCTTCTCCCCCCCCTTTTATTATGATCCGACCTTTGAATAGGATTTTTCCTTCTTATAATTTTGAATCAGCTCCCTCATATGAGTGAGAACATGTGTGGTTTCTCTTTCTGAGTTCGTGTTCGTTCACTCAAAATAATTTTCTCTAATTCCATCCATTTTGCTGTGAATGACCTTATTTCATTTTTCTTGATTGCTGAGTAGTATTCCATTGTGTATATATACCATAGTTTTTTTAATCCACTCTTCTGTTGAAGGGCACTTTGGTTGATTCCATATCCTTGCTATTGTGAAAAGCGTTGCATTGAACATGGAGATGCCAGGTGTCTCTGTGGTATGATGACCCATCTCCCTTTTGGTAAATTCCCAATAGTGTTATAGCTGGGTCATATGGTAGATCGCAGAGTCACTTCTAAAAGGAACACTCCTGCTCTTTAAAATATGAGCTTTATTGTTTAATGGAATTCTAGCAGGAGAAAATGATTTTCAGCACCCGAAGGGGCCCTTATGGTTGAAAGATTCATTTTAAACATTTAACATTTTGAAATTATCCCATGGCATAAAAAATCTTCTGCATCATCATAGATTTCACAGCCATTCAAAGTCACAGTCTTTCACATAGTAACTTTTTCCTAGTCATTTAATTGTTTTACATTTAGTCCTCCTCAAGGTCTAAGCCAAAGATTGTTTGGTTTGATCTTTGAAGACCAGGAACCCACTAGGGTAATTAAAAAAAAAAAAAGTTGACCAAAATATTTTGTGGAAAATGCACCACACAATCTGTGTTTTAAAACTTTTAAACATACATCCACAGAGTTAGTATGTGAATGGAATTAACAACTCAATTTACATGCTGATCACATTTTTTTTTCTTTGTCCTCAATGTGAAATAAATGATACATTCTGAAGGAAACCAAGAATCCTTATCCATGGAATAAACTGAGCAGGTGCCAAGTAACAGCCCATCACCCATTGTCTTTTGAGTTTGAGAACCCTGATTAGCAGCTCTTCTTTTTTGTGGTGTTGCTAAGGATCCTGGCTTTTTCTGCCTTAGATTTTTCTTTTTAGCTTTTCCCACTAGCTGGGAACGGCCTATTCAAACCATTTTCTAAACTGTTCTTCACTAGGGTGCAAATTTATAGCAAAAGTGGAGGAAGAGTTTATCATCTGAGTGCCATATGCAAAAACCTTATGTGTGCATTTGGTAGATAAAGAACAGGGAGCCCACTTAATGACAAATAGAATTTCCAAAGGAGAAAAAATAGAAGTGAAACCAGTATTTGCTAAATTCTTATACAGGGAACAGATTAGTAATTTAAAAGAAAAAAATTTTAAATACTGATAGTAATTGATGATATTTGATGAGCACATATATGCCATTCATGTAAAGCTTTGTTTGTGGAACTTTCTATTTAATGTATGTAATTCTATTGAGTAGATATTATTATCTCCATATTATGGATGAGATATCTAAAACTCACAGAGGTTAAGTACCTTGTTCAGGGTCACACTACTTAGTAACTGCAGTTTTGGAAATCTGACACAGATATAGTTTAGAAACCTCCACTGACAAATAAAAATTCTCATCTTTACATTGTCTGCTAAAAGACTTGGGATACCTACTTAAAGTACAGGCACACCATCTTGAAAACTTCCTTTTTCCTAATACTTCAGTTGAAAAATTATGTAAATTTCTTTAACAAAAATGTTTTTCTATTTTCATGAAAGAATTGTCTCATATCAAATGTGAAAATTATCTTGCCTGTTGATAAATTGAATTGGCTTTCAAAACTTGTCTTACACTCCAGATAACATTAAGTTTACTGCAAGCTACAAAATTTTGTGATTCAAGTATGTCCCACCTTTACCTTAGGATTCTGAAAATATCTTTTAATATTTCAGATGGAGTTGGCTGTGGGTCCATTTTGCAGACGAGTATCTGATTTAGGAAAGTCTTATCGAATGCTGAGATCATTCAGGTGAAACCTAATTCTTTGTTAATATATTCATATCATATTAGCAAATAAATTCTTTCCTCCTGTTCAGGTTGAACTATATAAAATGTCAACATTTAGTAATTTTTGGCCTACAACAATAACTGTTTGATATGAATCATCTTAAAAGTTATCCAAATCAGAAACTCATGTAGAATTATTTGCAATGATTAATAAGATAGTGGGTGGGTGTGTTTTTTCTTTTGAATTACAATTCACAGAGGTGAGCATGTACATTTTATTATACTCTTTATCTAGGGGGATTATTTTCTTCCATTCTTACAAAAATGAATTTAATAGTAATACTAGACAGTTCATTATAATCGAGGCATCTTTTTCTGAATTTTTCATTTGTTCATTTATCATTTTTAATCCAGTCTACTACTAAAAATATTATAGGTTATATTTCATGACACAGATATAACAAAACTATTGAATAAAATATTAGTAGAACTGAATTCAGTGATGAACTGCAAGGAATGACAAGAAATGCAGTCAAATACCAAACATAGGACAGAGCTTCCTAGAAACCAGTTCAAAAAGAAAAACAATGAGTTAATTCATACTTACAACCTAAGAATATACAGTTTAACAGAGCAAAATATCCTTCCGTTGCTGATCACTTTTTTTGAACATTGACTAACTTAATAATTGGGGTCTTCAATAGCAGATTTTAGAAGATAAGGAAATATTTTATGGCTGTTTATTCAGTAAACTAAGATTTCCCAAAGATTTCATGTCATGGCACACACAGAAAATATTTATACTCAAAAGATGACCAACTCTGAAAACTGAGAGGCTCAACATAATACATATTTATAATGATTCTGTAAGCACAGTACATCACATAGAAGCCTCAAAATGAGCAAACCATAATATACAAGAGAATAATGATCTCTGAACAAATTTCTATAAAGATAAGGTAATAGAGTTCAGGCTTACACCTTCCTAAAACTTGACTCAGTACTGGAAACTAGAGTAATCAGTAAGTAGTATGTCCTTTGAATCATTGCTTTGCTCTCTTCTATCATCAATCTATTATAGTAGAAAATTCAGGTGTTATATAAGCAATATAGGACTCTAGTATTGCTGATCTTCCCCATGCCTGTCAGTTTATTGTGCTGTGGATGCTTGTGTGTTGCTAGGATGCTGAAAGTTATGCCACTGGTATTTCAGATACCAACAGGGCCATCCATGGTGGACTGGTTTCAATTGAGCTTTCAGACTAAGACAGACTAGGGAGGACCTGGCAGCCCACTCTTGAAACAATTAGCCATTGAAAGCCCTACAAATAGTAGAGAAGCACTGTCAAATATAGTGCTAGAAAATGAGACCCCAGGCTGGAAGACATAGAAGAAACGAATGGGGAAAAGTTGTTTACTCAAAGTAGAATCGACATTAGTCATGGGAATGGAGTAAAGCCCCTAGGACCACCTTTGGTGATGTGGCATAACTCCAAATGGGAAGAAACAATGGCTCAAACATAAAAAGGTTGTGTGCACAACACAGTGTTGGGTAGTGTTTTGTTCTGATGTACATAGAGTTGCTATGAGTTGGACCTGACTTAAGGGCACCTAACAAACAACACAAGTATTGTTGATTGTGAAGGGACCTTGCTCATCTATAATTGACAGAGGTGCTTTTCTGTTTTTAAATGTAAACAAAAAGTGTGGGGTTTATTTTTTATCAAACGAAGAATAACTACCCATCTGTATAGAGGTGGGTTACAGGAAAAATTAGAGCAAGATCACAAGTATTTTCTGATACCTTGTTTGAATTGGCTCAGATCTTTTAAAAAATATTTAAATATTTTGTTGAAGCCACAGTTCTGCACTACAAACATTGGGTGAGTTGAGAGATTATGAGGTCCTGAAGTTACCAATCTATTGGTCATCTGTCTGTACCATAAAAGTAACCTTATTAAAACTCCTGTACAGCCATTTCCTTTGAGTAAGATGGCAACACAGTAATCTCAGCTGGGTAACAAAATTTTACCTTGGCTATGTCAGTTAACATACTAGAAGATATTAGCCAACTAGTTATTGAGAAAGGTATAAGAAAAATCTATTGATTTGGTATTTACTATATTAAGAGTAGGTTGGGTTTTTGTTGTTGTTTGAATGTTGTTGTTTTGCAGTACTGTAGATTTGAACCTAGGGCCTCACACATGCTTTTCTTTACCACTGGGATGCACCCTATGCCCATTTTCTACTTTTTCTTTTGAGACAGGGTCTTGCTAAGTTATACAGGTTGCCTCTGTCCTCAAACTTGCAATCTTCCTGCCTCTGTCTCCCAGGTTGCTGAGATTACAGGTGTGTGCCACTGTGCCAAGCTAGGCTCTTATTTTTGTTGTTTTTGTGGTGCTGGGGATCAAACTCAGGGCCTTGAGAATGCTAGGCAAGTGCTCTACCACTGAGCTATATCTCAGCCCTAGGCTGTTATTTTGACAGTTTCAAGTCCCATGTTTAGTCATTTATTCTGTATGAATATTGAGATAGCATTAATCTTACTATTTGCCAAGGCAGGATGGTCTTTACCTAAGTGCTTTTAAAGTTGTATCACACTGCTGGGCGCGCTGGCGCATGCCTGTAATCCCAGCAGCTCAGGAGGCAGAGGCAGGAGGATTGCAAGTTCGAGACCAGAGGCAATCTGCATAACTTAGTGAGACTCTCTCTCAAAAAGTTAAAAAAAAAAAAAAAAAAAAAAAAATGGGCTGGGGCTGCAGCTCAGTGGTCCAGCACTTGCAGAGCATGCAAGTGCGAGGCCCTGGGTTCAACCCCCAGTAGAACAACGACAACAACAACAACAAAAATGTTGTATCACACCCAGGGACTCTGTAGAGCCTTTTCCTTTCTACATACTATGAAGAAGATGCCTTCCTTTTTCTTCTGGGATTCTGATGCCTTTGAGCTTCCCCTGCAAATGGCCACATGGCTCCCCAGGTCCCAAGCACACAAGAATGATTGTATCCTGCCTATGGAGTATCCTCCATGACTTGAATTAATTGGAAAATTCCAACTGAGACTTATATATACTTAAGTATTCCTACAGATATATTACGCGCTGCCTTTAAGCCCCTGTTGCGCCTGCGCATGGCGCCTGGGGTCAAGCAACAGCGCTAGAGTATTTGCTCGCGCATAACTGGGGCCGCTTGCTCCTCCCGCACGCGGCCCTTTTAAACTCGAGCAACAAGGCGGCGACCCTGGCAGTCGGGGAGAGTAGGTAGTTTTTTGAGGACTGAACCTTTACACCCAAGGCTGAAATGTCCTGCAGGGGGCGAGGCACTTCGTGGTGAGTGTTCTGTGTATGTTTTGTGCCTGCGCCAGAAGTACCGAGCTGTCCTCTTGGGAATCAGACGTGCAGGTTTAGTTAAATGTGATGGAATGGCAGGGAACCGAAAGAGGTTAGGCCTTTAGCATTTGCATTTGACAGGAACTACCTTAGCTCTGGGGCTGGGATTTAGCTCAGTGGGTAGAGCGCTGCGCTGCAGTCTCTGAGGCCCAGAGTTCAATTCCCAGCACCGCAAAAATGGGAGAAGGCCCTGGCAATCCACTCCTAAGGCAATCCCGAAGCACTCAGCCATTGAAAAACCCTATGAGGGTCGCTATGAGTCGGATACCGACTCGATACCGACTCGATGCCACCTAACAACAACAACAGATATATTGAATCTACAGAAATCTACTAGATTGATCTAGTACTTTCTCAGTTATTCAGTGTAGGAACGATCGTTTTATCAACTAGATCAAGAAGTAAAATGAAAGCATAGTCTGTTTGGATGTTCAGATCCAGCCCTGGTCTGTAAAGGGTGGGTTATGTTCATTACCTGAGAAGAGAAAAGCTATGAATGTGAGACTTTGCCTCAGCCCAGCACCATCACTGGGGAAGGCATGGTTTTGCAGGCTTCTCTGCATTGTCACAGGAAGAAGATGGACTTGGGAAAGCTCCCCCCATGTGAAGGGTCCTGCCAGATACCACCAGAAGAGCAAGTCCTTACAACAGAAGGACCCTCTCTTACTAACACATGCACCTCTTCCATCTATGCTGTGAGCAGTGACAGTTGATAGGTATCATCCAAGGACCATGCATATGTTAGACTTTGGCTTTCATTCATGAGTCCTTCATCAAAAGTTCTGAATCACATCAAAACCAGCTGAATAATAGACAGTAGGAGATATTCAGCATTCATTCCTTTTGTTCAGCTGTTAACATATGTTAATGCATCAGAAAGTGAAAAAACAGGCTACTAATCAGGATATACAATACGATACCTACAATATTTTAAGTAATGTGTATTTATGGAGAAGAGAGTAAAAAAGGATAAGAATATCTTTGGACAGAAGGATTGTCATAAGTGATTTTTCTTTTAGGATTTTCTATATTTTTCAAATTTCTTGGCTCAGTTATTTTATTTTTGTTATCAGAAAAGTCAATACATTTTATTTTTAGATTCTTCAACCATTATTATTCCCATTTAGAAATAACGAAAGAGCTGAAGTGTAATATAAAATACACTAAAACATGACTCAATAAGGGAGGGGCAAGCCAGACAGTAAAACCCTAGAACACTGCAGTAGCCACAGAGGGCTTGGGTCCTAATTAGAGGCCATGGCTGTGGGGAGGGCAAGAGGCTGGAGTGAGGGTGTCTCATGCAGCAGGGTAGTTCCAGTCAGGGGCCTCCACTACAGACCCACTGGCCCCCCACATATAAGCACTCACATATGCAGGGCATAGGCCTTAGCAGGTGCTAGCTTCTCCTGTCATGCAGCCATCTGCTGCTGCAGGGCACTCTCTTTCTGATGGTAATATTAGTGGACTCTTTAATTAAGCCAGCAAGCTTCTTGCATACATTTACATTTTACTGTCTGCATTAGAGTTCTTCAGGCAGGGAGAACCTTTTCATACCCAGGACAGAATGCTGCTTCAGAAAGCTGCTGACATTAGTGGTCTGCCCCAGGCGACTTATATTTCTACACAGGACACATGTGTCAGAGCTGCCGGACCTCATCCTTGTCCATCCCTCTGCAGCATTGCCAGCCCCTGAGCATTGTTAGTGAGGATGTTCCTTTTGCTGCCCTGGCCAGTGGCCTGAAAGCTCTGACCTTTGACATTGTCAGTGCACATCTGTGTGAAGCTAAGGGACCAAAGGGACCAAATGCCTTCATTGGCTCAGGGACACAGACCCTGTGTCCCTGCCCTTTAGGCAGGACCCACCACCTTCGCTTCTGAAAGGACAGTTTGTCCCTGATGATGTCCTTAGCCTGCTCTGCCAGGAGCTTCATTACCATGCAGATTTAGTGAAAGAGAATGAAAGAGCTCAGGGGATGGGGCTAAGTTATGATGGATCCAGTAGCGTAAGTGCTGGCCGAAAAGGAAACTGTCAGTGACTAGAACAGAGTATTCATGGCAGTTATTTTTTCATTGTAGGAGTGGTGGTTTTCCAAGTCCACGTCTGCATTGATGATAGAGATGCTGCTGGGATTTCCAAATCCCTGCACCTGAGGTTTTGTAGAACTGAGAGAGGCTGCCTTCCCACTTTTACCACTGTTAACACCAGGACCCCCAGATATGTTGTCCTTTCCTCCCACTTGTGTATCTGGGCTCCTAAATCCATCCTCTGAGATAACGGTCTCCCTGAAGTTTCTGGATTTCTAACTCCAAGCTTTGGATTTCAGCACAGCTGCCTTTGGATTTCAGTCAGTTGCCTGACTGATTTGGCTTGTGAGGCTGGTGCTGCTGCTCCTTTGGCTATGCTAGGAGCACAGGGCTCACCGTGGAGGATTGAATATTTAGTCTGCTATCATTTTTATTATTTGTCACACCTCTTCTTTGATCATTTCCTATGTGCCAAGCATGTGGTAAGCATTTTCCTGCTTTCTCCTTGTTTAGCCCTGCAGCACTGAGTTAGGCATCACCAACGTGAGGCAGTTGATACCTGGAGAAGGAATCGCCAAGGCTGTGCTGCAGGAAAGTGGGACGATCTCAGGCTCAGGCCTGCCTAACTCTAGAGCCTGTGCTCTGACCACTATGTGACACATCTTGTTCCAGAAGTTTCCATTTGTTTTCATTCTGACTGGTCCTGGGACAGCATTGGAATGTTTATGTGTATCATCCAGGAAAATGTCAGGAAATCTTAAAGAGACTCTGGTGGCAGACTCTGCTGCTGCTGAAAGGCCTCACTGCACTGCCCTCTGCCACCCGCAGACTCCCAGAGAGTACAGCAGGAACATTCAGCTGGACATGCACGTTTATTGCCAGAGATCATCTACCTGAAACCCTTTCCTCTTTTTCTGCCTGGTCAGCTGGGATAGACAATAGACTCCAAGAAAGGAACCATTCCACTCTCTCCACTGTGAACTTTATTTATCCCAGATCACCAGGCTTCTCCATCCTCCTCCCCTGGAGCCCCCATGGTCCCTGTGTTACAAGCCAGGTCTCCCTTACGAGTTGTCATAGAGGCTTCGCTTCCTCCAGGCCTCCAACACTCTTCTCAAAGGCTCTCCATATGTCCTGTGCAGGGAAGATGGCGCCTCTGCCGACCCCCAAATAGAACCCTTCTCCACCTTTTCATTTCTGTGTGAGTATCTGAGCTCAGTGTACACACTCAGTGATCTTGCTGCCTTCCTGGGCCCTTCCCCAAGAGGAGATCAAGAATAGACAGGATGGCAGGTGGCATGAGGGGGCCATCACCGGTGCTGGATGTGACACAGGAGCAGCAGGACCTTTCTCTCACTTCACTTTATGATTGGCCTTAACAAGCTGTCAGAAAACTGAATGCTGTACAGCCTTGCGTCATTGAAATGTGACTCTCCTTGACTAGAAATAGAATTTTTTTTCTAAGGGACCTAATACTTGACTAATTAACTCTACTTTCTGACTACTAAGTATAACCTTGAAAGAGCTACTATATTTAGAATAATTTCTCTAAGAATGACACTGTGGCATTTGGAATATCTGCTCATAATAATACCTCAATTGGTTTTCTTTTGTTTCATTAAACACTTCAGATGATTTATTTTTTGTACTGGTGTTTCAAATCCCATCTGAAATCAGGGAGAAGGGACGGTTCAAGCTGTATTCTTTCTGCCTCTTAAAACAAGCACTAGAAATAAAATGCCTGTGTTTAATGTCTTCAAGTAATTACATCAGTGATGGGGAACAGTCAAATATAGTTGTACTTTTCGTGGCTTTTTTGACAAGTCTGTTAATGACCAGTGTGAAAGATTTTGGTCTTGTCAGAAAAACAGCTTCTGTGACTCAGAGCTCAAAAAGAATAGGTGATTGACCAAAATTTCCCATTTTAAAGTCAGCTGGTTTTCAGCAGGCCTGGCTTAGGCAGGCATCTCAGTCAGCAACCCTAGTGTGTGCCAGGCCCATAGACATGACACATTCCATGTATATGTGTCCAGATTATCCCCTTCTCCTGCCTCTCTTCCTCATCCATCCTTCTTCTTTCTTTTTTTCTTCCTTCCTTCCTTCCTTCCTTAATTTCTTTCTTTCTTTCTCTCTTTCTTTCTTTTTCTTTCTCTCTCTCTCTCTCTCTCTCTCTCTTTCTTTCTCTTTCTTTTCTTTCAGCTATTTAATTCTCACCAGAAAGAAGGAAATATATCAGCTCTTAAGAAAAGGTTAAATGTTTTTTAGCACTTAATTCTAAAGTACTTCCACTGGTAACCCTATTGAGACTTTCTTATATGTAGTAAGTTTCTTATCTTGCTGCTGGCAGAACTTTTTGTCTTTGATTTTAGATAGTTTAATTATTATGTATCTTGGTGAACTCCTTTTTGGGTTGTATTTGATTGGAGATTTCTTTACTTTTTGTACCTGGATGTTGGCATTTCCCCCCAGATTTGGGAAATGTTTGGGCATCATTTATTTAAATATTCTTTCTGGTGTTTTCTCTCTCTTTTCTCCTTCTTTTTAAAAATTCTGTTATGCAAATTTTAGTTCTCTTGGTAGCTCATAATCCCTGTAGGCTTTCTATATTACCTTTCATCCTTTTTTCTTCTCTAACAGAATAAAATACTCTTTATTTAAGGTCACTGATTTATTATGTCTAATTGAGTCTACTGGTGAAGCTTTCTATTCATTTCTTTAGTTCCATCACTGTATTCTTTGTTTCTAGGACTTGTTTTTGTTGTTTCTGTTTCTCTAACACATTTCTTATTTTGTTCATCTATTCTCCAAATTTCATTTAATTTTTATACATATTCTTGTAGTTTGCTGGACTTCCTTAAGAGAATTGTTTTGAATTCTATGTCAGTCATTCCACAGATGTCTTTTAGTTTCAACAACACCCATCATCATCATAACCATCAACGCAACAACTAACACATAAGCATCCACAATTTGTCAGGAACACTTAAAGCTTCATTGAACATTGAATAATAACTTTATTAATTTATTTTGGTTGCATCATGATTCTTTTATTTTTTATAATCCTTGTGTCCTTGCATTGGTGTCTGTGCATTTGAGGAGACAGTCACTTCTTCTGGCCTTTATAGCTGTTCTTTGGCAATGGCAGACTCTTACTATTTACTCTGTCTTGTGGTTTGGACCCTCAGCAAATAGAGCTTGCTGTCAGGTTCTCTAGTTGGCTGAGCTGCTGACTTTGCTCTGAGTTCAGGTGGGACTGCTGGCTGGGCTCTGCTGTCCTGCAAGACCCCTGGATGGATATTGCTGGGCAGGGCCTTGGAATAAGTTCTGAAGCTAAATGAAGCCACTGCTTGTACTCCAAGGACAGGCTAACCTAGCCCCTGCACTGTATATAAATGCAATATGACAAACATCTCCCTAATTGGACAGGACCTTGAGGTGAGATCTGAGGCTAGGCATGGAAGCTGGCTCTCTAGAGAATTAAGCCAGGTTGAACTTTCCAGTGGGATTTCAGGGGCAAGGAACTCAGCTTTGCAGGTAGGTTGTGTCATTGACTCATATCTCTGATCAGGTACCACTGCAGCTAAGAACACAGAGCTGCAACCCAGATACGTACACTTGTTGCTGTGAACTCTACCTCCTTTTTCAGATTCTCTGTGACACCAGGGGGTCTAATCCTGCCATTACCTTCAGTGTTTCCCGTGAGGTGAGACAGAAGTGGGCTTCTGCACAGCATCTCAGAATGCTAGGGAAGCTGGATGTCTGCTTCTGGTTCTCTCTTCCTAACTCAGAAACTGTGGGCCCCGGGAATCCTCTGTGTGATGCTGTGCCATTGTCAGGGAGGAGTGATATGGTCAAAGGGAGGCCATTCCTCTTTACCTTTCTACTGTAGCTTTTTGTATGGTTCTGTAGTCTATATGCGTGTATCAGTCTTATTTCTGATTTGGGGGTTTCACAAAAGTGTTTTTGTCTGTGGGCAGTTGCTAGTGGACTTTGAGAGAAGAGGTAGGAAAGCCTGGAACCTCCTATTCTGCCATCTTGAATCTGACTGGTATTCTCTATAACAACAGTCCCTAACCCTTTTGGAACCCAGGACTGGTTTCATGGACAGAGGTGAAAGATGGTTTCAGGATGATTCAAGTGATGGAGTGTGAATGTAAATACAGATGACGCTTCACTCACTCACTCACCCATCATTCACCTCCTGCTGTGTGGCCTGGTTCCTAACAGACCACAGACCATACCACTCCACAGCCCTGGAGTTGGAGACCCCTGTTCAATGAAGCTTTAAGTGTTCCTGACAAATTGTGGATGCTTATGTGTTAGTTGTTGCTGTTGATGGTTATGATGATGATGGGTGTTGTTGAAACTAGAAGCTTTAACCTAGAAGTGGACCATATCATCAACACAGGAAAGGACTTATAGGGATGTCTGCAGCCAAAATGAAAATGACCTCAGCAACATTTTCAGACCTACTTCACTGATGGCCTAAAGCCCTGCATCATGGTACACTGTGAAATGATTTGGACCTTGAACATTTCCACGGCACATATAGCACACTCACTGTGTCCACAGGAAGCCCTTAGTTATACTCCCCTAGAACTTGGAGCTTTCTGGATTTCTGGTGATAGACAACATAAATAAACAGGAATGTTTCCTCAATAAGTGAAAGAATAATATTTTTGACAAAAGAAGTTGAAATTAGAAAAATCCCTCTCAGAGATAGATTGTATTTGTACAATAGTTAATATAAAGACGTTTCTGCCTAATAATAGTCTGGATCCAGTGAGAACCAGCTGTCTATTGAGAGCAAGTCTGGCTCTCCACATAAAATCTTATTAGGGTAAGGAAGGAAGGAACTGACCTCCCTGTTTCACACAGGCTTTCATTCGCAGATTGGAGTAATTAGGATAGGGTAAAGAAAGAGACTCGGATGCAATGCTGTTTTGCGTGGCTCAGAATCATTATGTTATCTGTCAAGAAGTGTTGCTGCAACAGATTTCTCAAGGGTCAGCCTCTGAAGCTCTGCTTAGAATCATTAGCTCTTGTTCATCAGAGCTCAGCGCCAAGGAGAGATGGATAAGTTTCAAATCATTTTTGCCAGCCTTTTACATAAGGTGGCAGATAATTGGTAGTGGAGTGGATTTGCCTACATGCTCATCCTGTAAAATTGTGATAGTGAGAATCAGAAATGTTATGTTTTAGAAAGGAGCTAGTATAAATTTGTGTTGGAATGGTCAGTGAAGTAGTAACTCCATATACAACAAAGACATAATGGCCATTTTAAAAAGATGTATGGAAAACATTTGAATTTATCCATATTAGATTATAGCCCAAAGAAGGATTCTATATAAAATGGAAACAAAAAGGATTGACCAAGGTAAGAATCTATTAGTTATACATACTTGAAGGCTTTGCTTCATGCTTTGAGTTTAGCCTATTAATTAAATGAGGAGCTTTTGCTGAGTCAACTGGCCAGTGGTCAGTGTCAACTGGAGGGAACTAAAAGATACATCAGCCTGCAGAGTGACGGAATATGTGTGCATGTATGTGTCTGGTGGGTGAATTGTTGTTGTTAGGTGCTGTCGAGTCGGTATTCAACTCATAGTGACCCTCATAGGGTTTTCAATGGCTGACTGTTTCGGGATTGCCTTGGGAGTGGATTGCCAGGTCCTTCTCCCATTTTTATGGTGCTGGGAATCAAATTCGGGACCTCAGAGACTGCAGTGCAGCGCTCTACCAACTGAGCTAAATCCCAGCGGCGGGTGAATAGGGGCTATAAAATAGAGAGGGGAGGTATCCTTCAGTAACCAGTCAAGGAGGAATGTTACTGTTCAGGCAGAATGGTCCTCTTTCAATGTAGAACAACATGAGTTAACCTCTGCTTTTCCTTCCTCTAGACCACTGCTCTTCCAGACAAGTGAACATGTGGCCAATAGTCCAGCACTGGGGGATATTATTCCATTCAGCATCATTATTCAGTTTTTGTTCACAAGAGCACCTGCTGAGTTGAAATCCCCCTTCCAGGTAAGAAAATGAAGCCAGAAACCTCTTGGAAGTCATCCCTGTTAACTTTGTGAACACTGAGCCCCTTCACTGAATGGGTTCCTGGCCCTGTCCTACTTTACTTAGCCATGGATGTCTGTCTTTGATAGTGAATAGAAATTAAGAAGGTAAAGCTCCCACTGCCCAACATCTACTTTCTCAGCAGTGTAAAGACATTACCAGATAGATCTAGAATTAGCCCTTTAAATAATAATGTCACAAGTAACTTACACTCATAAAGCTCTTATGATATAGCCTCCCTTTCCTTTGCCGACTGTCCCTCAGTTGGAAAATCCCAAGGCTTCTTGGTAGTCAGGAAGCTACACAAAGGCCTGTGTCACCTTCCAAATACTTCCCTCAGGGAGGTGTTGGGGCAAGTTCACCTTGGAAGTCCTCTCGAGTGCTCTTTGCACCAGTGTTTGCTGCCCATGGCTGAAGACTGCCCACATACTGTCTTCTCTGCAGAGGGCAGAGTGGTCCCACGCACGCTTCTCCCAGTGGCTGGATGACCATCCATCTGAAAAGGACAGGCTCCTCCTGCTCAGGTAAAGCCATGGGCTCCAGGGGCACCATCTGGGCTGGAATCCTGGGACAGTGAGCGATGCGGGGATGCTGAAGGAGCAGTGTCTGGATGGGTGTGGATATGTGTTCACATCTTCTCAAGGCAGCCACCTCACTGCATAGATACCCATGGGCGGGAACCCCTGACAGTGAACTGCTGGGCACAGTAACTTTGCTTTCCATGCCTGACACTTCCAGACCTTCACATCCTCTTTTGTGCCATTCCATCCCTGAGGTAGCCCTAAGGACTGTGCACTTCCAGTTGTAAAAACAACCTCCACTGTTGAGAAAACCATCTTAGCTCCATATTTTCTGCATCATTTTCATGTGTTGCAGTTATTGAATTAGAGGAGCCCAGACATGAGTAAACCAAATTTGAACAGTACCCAAATGGCATGGTTATTAATAGGAAACAAGGACAGCTCAGCAGCTACTTAGGTACCCTGTGCCCACCAGTAGTGCCTCATGAATGCATTTATGTACCTACATCTGTGCTCAAACACATCTTATATACCCTAACCATGCCTAGGGTGGGATGCTTTGGCTGTCACAGATGGCTTATTAAGCATCTTTCTTCCATCAATACTGCCTTCTGAAATTGCCCTTACCAAAATCAGTAGAGATCTCCTAGCCACGAAGCATCTCCATTCTCACGTGCTCATGCTGCAGCTTTTCCTAGAGTCCACCGTCATTTTCTTGCTTAAACTCATCAACCGACTGACTGCATTTTCATTGATGTCTGACCAATATCTTATTGATGTTGAGGCCCTGTGGTAGGAGCTGAGGTTACTGAATAAAATGAGTCCTCAGGGTTAGTGTGCAGAGCTTCTGGGCACCTGTGTGGACTCAGTAGATTATCCCAGGCGCCTGTTCTTCCTTGCTTATCTGAGTTCTGCTATGAGCTTCTGACCCAGAAATGGGAAAGATCAAGTGCCAGGTTCAGACTGCCTTCCAGAAAGCCTTCAGGTGTGGTGAGGGAGGCTGGACCTCCACTAATTCAGGGATTTGCAATGTTTCTGTTAATTTCTTCTCTGAGTCCCAGAGTTCACTAAGCTGCAGTATACTTGATAATAGAGCAGGGCTTATTTTTGTCTTCTTAACAAGTTGGAATGAATTCAGCCACAACAGTTGTCCTGCTGTAGGTACATCACCAATCTGTTTTCTTCTGCTTCTCTTTAAAAATGTCTCTTGAGCAATTTCATCAGCAGTGCTGTTGCTAAACCTATATTTAGCAACTGAAAACCATGCTCAGAAATGCTGTCATGCTTTTTTAAAGAAGACCTAACTATCCTTTCACACATTGTTGAGCCCAGAACCTTCATGCCCTGATCAGTACGAGCCCTCCTTGAGGAACTCACAAAATTCATCCTGCTGCTGCAGCCCAGCTCTTAGCAAAAAGTGACCTTTATCTGAGAGAATATGGTTTCTTATTATTGCAAAACAAATTTTGTCTCTGCACACTGAAGCATCACTAGATGACTTTCTCCTGTAAATAAACCCAGGGTGAATACTACACTTTACATGTCAGGATATTTATTTGAGCTTCTCAGGTGGACCTTGCTATCCACTCATTCTGTCCCTCCACCGTTGTCTATTAGGCTGTCATAAGCAGGGCAAAGTAATGAGGATGTAAGAGTCGCTGTTGTTAGGTGCCGTCAAGTCAGTCTGACTCTTAGCGACCCTATGTACAACAGACGAAACACTATTGCTAGTGCTTCTCTGCTATTCATAGAGTTTTCAATGGCTGATTTTTGGGGGGTTGGAGGGGCAGAGTGGGCTGCCAGGTCCTTCTCCCAAGCCTATAGTGCCCGGTGTTCCCAGGCAGTCTCCCATCCAAGTACTCACCAGGCCCGACCCAACTTAGCTTCCGAGATCTGACGGGATCAGATTCAGGGTGTAAGTACTCCTGCTGAATAGATGGCAAACAGTGAACTCTCTTCTGTCTGTCTTTCTTTCTTTCCCTTTTGACATCAGATGCTTTCCTGAAGCTTGAATGAATAATAGTCAAGTTAGTTTTAAAGTCAGAGTAATCACTGACTCATGAGAGCAGGTGGGACAAGTAGGGGAGATTGCACCTACTCAGCCCTGGTAGGCAGGTGTTCCAGACATGTTTCTGCCCCAGCTGCAAAGACAGACCTGTGCAAATGCAAATACTGAATATGCTTTCTTTCTTTTTTTTTTTAACTGGGGTTGAACCCAGGGCCTCGCGCCTGCATGCTTTGCAAGTGCTGGACCACTGAGCTGCACCTCAGTCCATTTTTTTACTTTTTGAGACAGGGTTTCGCTAAGTTACGCAGACTGCCTCTGGTCTCGAACTTGCGATCCTCCGGCCTCCACCTCCCGAGCCGCTGGGATTACAGGCATGCACCACCATGCCCGGCCCTGAATATGCTTTCAATAAAGATGGAAGAGTGAATTTTTAATGCAGATATTCTTTAAGCTCTGCAGAAGTGGTAGGATTGGGCATAAATTCATTTACTCTTGGTACTTGCAGTGGAGCAGCAACACTTCTTATTGTGGCCCTCTTTGAGAACAAGAACACTGAGGCCAAAACTGTTTGTGATGCAGGGCACATTGGTGCCCACCTGTAATCCCAGCATCTCAGGAGATAGGCAGAATTGCAAGTTTGAGGCCAGAGGCAGCCTGTGTAATTTAGCAAGACCCTGTCTCAAAAAGGGACTAAGGGTGCAGCTCAGTGGTAGAGCACTGGTAAAGCATGTGTGAGGTCCTGGGTTTTAGCCCCCTAGTACTGAAAAAAAAATCATTTGTTTTCCATAAATACTTGGTTAGTATATGCCACATTGAGCAGTGTCGCCATGTCACCACAGGCCCTTCCTCTAGTAATCATTTGTGTTTTGTTTTTTCCTAATAAGGATAATTTCAGTAGTCTTATTCTGGTTAAAAACCAGAGTTGAGACTACCCCTTACATAATGCTTGGCCTGATTTCCAAGAAAGCTAATGTTTTGCTGAAGCAAATAAAGTAATTTAATAAGTGCTTGAAAATCTTGCTCTGATTTTATGTGGGAGGGCAGCTTAATCTGTTTTGCTCTTCATAGTTCTGATGGTGTTTTTGATGAATACAAAAAAAAAAAAAGGAAAAAATCTAACGCATTTCTGCGCTTGCTTCCTTGTACATGTAATTTACATAGCATCTTATCCTTTGAGTGCAAATGGAACTAAGTTGCTTTTTGTCTACTTATTAAATAGATGGAGTACATTCATTCTGGAACAATTGGTTTCTATAAATTTTAGCACATTTTTTCTTAGGTGTATATATATGGTGTACATATGTATTATGTATATGATGTATATATGTACATAATACACATGTATGCTATAAATATGTATTTATACCATTATCTCAAAGATAGTTGAGGCCTACTCTATGAATCTGTAAGGATACATTTGTGGACTGGAGGTGATTTCCTGGAATGGCACAGCAAGTAGAAAAGTATTAAAAACAGCAGGTTTTCCTAGAGTAGTTCCATTAAGGGTCAGCTCTGTCATGAACTGAAGCATCTCACAAAATGTTCTCAAAGAGCATTAAGTTCCATCTCCCTTGCTAGTTAAGAATTATATGTTAATGAGATTTAGAAGTAAGAATAAACAGATTAATGATATTAACTTATATCTTATTCAAAAAGCTGGCTTCTTAAACACAGCTCTGCTTGTCCCTTTCACATAGCTGATTTAAAGGTCTCATGCCCTCAGCAGAGCATGGAGCCACCTTTAGAGATTCCAGAATGCTGGATGCTATGTAGTTAGACCTTTCCAAAAATTTGTGTGACCCAAGTGTAGTTTCCATTCTTTTGTGCTGCCTGGAGTTAGGAAAGGATTTACTGAAAAGGGTCCATTTCAAACTGTCTGAAGAAAGCAAGGATGGGCATACCAAGGGTAGGGGAGCTGATGTGCAAAGGCCTAGAGAGTATCAGTAACTGTGAGATATTTGGTATGGCTCAAAATAAACTTGCTCTCCTCTGCCAGCCCCTACCTTATCAAGGAGAGACATCTGTTAAAGTGATGTACAAACACACACCCTTGATCCCACCCTGAGCGGGCAATGGGGTGAGGCTAATAGTCACAAATGGAGAGAAGTGTCTTTGCATGTTATTTTGTAACAAAAAGGGAAAAAATGAATGATTTGAGGGTCTTTTTAGGCCACATGATACTGTCTCAAAGACCACAGTAGCACAGACAGGGCTGTGTGAAGGCTGATGATAGAGCTGGGTTGAGTCTGGGCATTGTCCTCTCAGGTCTAGAGCATGACAAGTTACAGGGCACCTCAGGAAGGGAGACTGACTAGAGAGTGGGGAGCCAGTGCCACCTCTGAGGTAACACTAGTCTTCAGAGCACCAGCCAGCCAGCCAAGTGTTCAGACTGAAGCAAGGAGAGCAGGGCCTGCATGTGGAAATATTTGAGGTAAACATAGGATTTGACAACTGATTGGATGTAGGAGTGAAAGAGAACTTCAGTTGGAGACCTTCAGACAATGGGGTGCTTTGTGGAATGAGGGAAGGCAGGCCACATACAGTATTGCCCCAAGTTTTTGACAGTTCAGTTTGAGGGACACCCAGAAGCAAATGTAATTTTTTTTTTTTAAACAGCAAAATGTCTAGAAAACAGATCGGGGGTGGGGTGGTCAGGGCTGGAAATAGAGCTTTTGAAATCTGTAGAAAAAGGTAGTTGGGGGGCACTACAGAATGGGCAGATGGGCAGTCTCCAGGAAAGCACAGCCCCACAGGTAAAGGAAAACAAATGAATACATAGGACCAAGGGTAAATACTTTGAGAGGAAAAAATAAAAACAGGAATTATGTGTTAAATGGAACTTGAGATTGAACATGTGAGCTGAGTAATATATTTATTAAATCTTTATAGAAATGCTATAATCTCAGAAGTATGAAATTCTGAATTATGGAAAAACTCATTTTGTGTATGAGGCACTGTAATGGAAAATTTACCATCTTGGAACCACTTTTTCTTTTCTTTTTTTTTTGGCTCCACTTAAACAGATGATCTGGTTCAGAGATTAGCAAATGTCTTCCATAGAGAGCCAGGCATATTTAGATGTTACAGGATATGTGATCTGTACTTCAACCATTAACTGTCATTGTGGTGTGAAGTCACCTTATGTCTCTCACATATACACACACACACATATATATATGTGTATATATGTGTATATATATATGTATATATATGTATATATGTGTATATATATATATATATACACACACATATATATTCATTATTAAATCATTTAGTTCAGGAAAAGTAGGAGGAGACTGTAGGGAAAAATAATGGACTAAAGAAAAGAAGAAAGGGTAATGGGGAAGAAAGGGAAATATCACATGTTCCTCTTATAGCAAAATTGGAATGTACATATATAGATATACTCACAAAAAATACATGTAAGTATAAGGGGACCAATGGTGAGAAAGAGATGTGGAAGGGGGATCATGAGAGGGTCAGAGGGGAAGTGAACATGAGGAATGTACTATGAAATGTATGTATGGAAATGTCATAATGAGACCCATTACATTGAACATTAAAAATTACCAATAAAAAAAAATTTAAGTAAAGTCATCTTAACCAATACAGAAAAGAAAAAGCACAGGACTGCATTGTGCCTAAAGGCATTTGTTGACTCCCTAATTCATGAGAATATCATCATGAATAACTACACGGTACCACAAAGCTAGTTGTGAGTTGTTCGCAGTCCATAAAATACCAAGAGTATTATATACCACTTCCTAGCATTACTGTGTGCCAAAGCGCCCCACTCCCCCACATTCCTAAGCATGCCTTTGCAAGGTGCCCTCTCTCCTGGGAGCTCTTGGAACAGGTACAGGCTGCATGCAGCTTTTCAGAGGTGTCTTATGTATAGAAGTAGGGGCAAGGGAAAATGGAGCAAATACTTAAAGAGTGTCTGAGCAGTTGGCTAGACCACAATGTACAAAACAGACTGAAAAGGGGTTATAGTTTGGCACCCTACCTGTAGTAAACATAACACTACCACTATTTAAAGGTTGTTGGTTACTTGCCCTGTGGAACTGGATGTAGCAGTTCCAGAAATGGACTTATCTCATTTCTTCATACTGCTATCCCCAAACTGTTTAGTTTATGTAATATTTTAATAATGTTTTCATTTTGGTTTTCAGGGGAGCCCTGGAAGCTTATGTTCAATCAGTGAGAAGTAGAGAAGGCAAAGAATTTGCACCAGTTTATCCTATTATGGTTCAGCTGCTTCAAAAAGCTATGTCTGATCTTCAGTGATAGTATGAAATCTTTGTTAATCTCCACGGGGCACTAACCTATTCAGAGTTTGTAGTTAAATAATATATATTCTACAAGACACCTGCTATCCACTATTTAAGACTGTTACTGTTTTTTCTGTATTTCCTATTGATCATTGTTTATTTCTTTGGGAGTTCTACTGTCAAAACAGCTTCTTCACTGCAACCTTTAAATTCCATGGACCTGAGTTTTCCAGAAAAACATCCAACTTTTTCTCCTTTTACAGATTTTTGCACAAGTCTATCGTTTCTTTCCTGTCACATAGCTGAGCTCCCTTATGTTTACAAAGTCCCCACTGCTTTTAAAGGGATATGGTCAAGGTACCTTGCTTCCTCCAATCTGCCTCCTTCCCAAATATTGCTGCACACTCACATCCCCAGGGAAATTTCTGAAACGTGCATAAGGTGCACCACTACTAATTAGGACATCAAGGATTGGGAACCAGGCATCAATACTTCAAGAAATAATTCCCCAAAATGATTCCAATATGCAACAATGTTCAGTAACTACTGATGTATCACAAAATTGAGATATAAGGCTAAATATTCATCTTTTAACTGTCATACTGTATCTTTAAATGAAGCAAGAATTTCTTTATGCTTTGTCATTTTATTAAAAGCAGACATGGGCTTTGGAACAAAGACAAGTCAAAAAATAAAAAGTTTCTTCTACAAAGATTCTCTACAAAAAGTAATGTAAGTTCTATTTTTTAATCGCCCTTACTCTATTATTAACATTCTTGCAATCTACAGATTTAATGGAACCCCCATCAAAGTTCCAATGGTATTCTTCACAGAAATAGAAAAAAATTAAAATCCACATGGAAGCATAAAAGACCACAGATAGCTAAGACAATCCTGAGAAGAGTGAGCAATACAGGAGACATCACATTATACTACACAGCCATAGTAACAAAAACAGCATGGTACTAGTACAAAAACAGACAAATGGAAGAGAAGCCACAGAAAGAAACCCTGCACCTACAGCCACCTGAGTCTACACAAAGGTGCCAAAAACATACACTGGAGAAAGAACAGCCTCTTCAACAGCGGTACTGGGAAAACTAACCACCCAAGTGTAGAAGTCTAAAACTAGATCCATATCTTTTACCTTGTACAAAGAAACAATTCAAATGAATCAAAAACCTTAGTCTAAGGCCTGAAACTTCGAAACTACTACAGGAAAACATAGGGAACACACACAGAGTATAGGCACAGACAAGAACTTTCTGAAAAAAAGACTCTAATGGCCCAGGGAATAATAGCAAGAATTGACTAATGGGTTGCATGAACTTAAAAAGCTGCTGCACAGCAAAGGAAACAGCAGTGGAGACACAGCCTACAGAGTGAGAGAAAAATCTTTGCCAGCTATTCACCTGACAGGGGCGTAACATCTAGAAAACATAACTTTAAACACCAAAAAATCCAATCCAACAAATGGGCAAATGGACAGTTCTGAATAGTAGCAATAAATAAACAGCTATCAGGGAAATTCAAACCAACACTTCACTGAGATTCCATTTCTCCCCAATCAGAATGGCTATCAAGAAAATCACCAACAAATGCTGGCAAGGATGTGAAGAAACCATTAGACAACCATTAAGACACTGTTGATGGGAATGGTGCAGCCATTATGGAAATGAGTTTGGAGGTTCCTCAAACTAAAAGTAGAACTACCATGAGACAGAGCAGAACCACTCTTTGGTATGTAACAAAGGAATTTAGTCAGCATATTATACAGATACCTGCATATCCATGTTTATTGTGGCATTATTCACAATAGCCACCAACAGAGGGTTTCAGCCTCAATGACCATCAAGAGATGACTGCATAAAGAAAATATGGTATATATACACAATGGAGTTTTATTGAGCCATAAAAAAAAGAAATTATCATTTTGTCATTTGCAGGAAAATGGAAGGGACTAGATACTATGTTAACTGAAGCCAGATTCAACAAGACAAATATCACATGTATCCTCTCATTTGCAGACTCTACATTAAATAGATATATACATTAACTGTATTACTAAAGGGTAATATTCAATATATCCTGATAACAGAAGATGAATACAAGTCATGTTTGATTTCTGGAATTACAAGAAGTCATACTATACAATGCTACCATAATTCAACTCAACTTCAAAAAGTAATGCACACCTATAATCCCAGCAGCTTGGGAGGTGGTGGCAGAAGGATCACGAGTTCAAGGCCAGAGGCAGCCTTTGTAATTTAGTGAGACCTTGACTCAAAAACAAAAACCAGCTAGGGGTACAGCACAGTGGTAGACCACTTGCAAAGTATGTGTGATGCCCTGGGTTCAATGCCGAAGTACCACCAAAAAAAAAAAAAAAAAAAAAATCATAGATGACATCTCAAAGTGTGTATAAATTTTTTGCCACCCTGAGTATACACATTATTAAAGTAGAAAGGGAACAATTTGGAGGGATGATGGGGACAGTGAGAGGGAAATGAGGGAAAGACAGACAAATGTTTTCTTATATGCAGAGTCTACATTTCTAAAAAAAATAAATAAAAAAATAAAATACTGCCCCTTTAAATGTGATTTACAAAAATGAAATAGAATTTGCGTAACTATAGAGAATAAATTTTCTTCCAAACCAGATTATTTTTTCCAAGCAAACCGCAAAATTTGGGCTAAAGTATTTTGTTTTTTGTTTTGTTTTGTGAACTAGTAAAATGATCTCTAATTTGAAGCAAATCTATTAAAAGCTGATCTTAAGTAGAATTATATACTAATGAATAGATTAGCACATGAAAATGTCACATGCAGAGGGTCTTCAGCACATAGGCAGATAAAAGTACTCTCTCCAATTTAGGTGTGCATCTAACAAAAGTATCAAACTGAAACAAAGTGAATATTAAAAATATAAATTTCCACTTCTGTTTAGGAGACTGGAATACTATGTTTTAATTGGGAAAAATCCATACCCTTTTCTATTTTCAAAATAACAAAGTCAGAAACTTATCCAGCTCTATCATCTTTTCTGCATTTTATGCTTTGATAATGCTAATAGAATTATTTCAGTAGAGGGGGAGAAGAAAACAGAAGTCTTCTGTCAGGAGTTTGTTTTTCATGTCCTGATCCCATTAGTCTGACAACTTACATATGAAATTGAGTCAAGATCAATCAGAAATCAGAGATAAGCTTTTTTTTCATTTTATTTGAAATAATATACAAGAATATAGTGTGCAAAATTGAGGGACAACATCATGAAGAAGTGTAATGAACTGAAATCAATTTTACAGCTGTGATTCCTAACCAGAAACACCACTTGGTAAGTAACATGAAAAGCCATGATTGTAGCTCAGAGCAAAAGCAGCTGTATTGCCAATGTATTTGCTCTAATTTTAGACAATTGGAGGAAAAGTAAAGTGCAAGTGTTGCACTGCAGTAAGTGCAAAGTCTGCCCCCACCATAAAGATATGATGACAAAATATATTTAAGATATGTGGCTGAGGAGATATATAACACAAAGTTAAAAATACAATGGTGTGGACTGTTAATAGCACCATTATAGTGACTATCCCAATGCTATTAACTAACTTTATCCTGGCCTGGGCTAGGTCTCCACTGGAAATCATAGATGAGTGCTGCCACCTAGTGCACATACTCAGCATGCTCATGGTAAGTGCAGCAGGTGGCTCTTTTCACTGGGACAATGACACCATCCACCACATATTTGCCACATATTTGTTATGTAGTCTCTTGGCACTGGCCAGACTAGAAGCGCCCATGTTTGGCACAGATGCTGGGACATGTGGTGGCAGTTCATGGAAAAACCTCCCAGTTTCTGCTTCTTTCCATCATGTGTACAATACAGATTAATAAGCAGTAAGGAGCCAATGTATAAACAGCAGTTACAATTTTTAAATTCCCCTTTCATACAACTGAAATAAAATGTATACACATCTCTCTTTCTACTGTACTGTAGCACCACAGGATATCAGTTTTCAAGCCTATATTACCTGATAGACATATATGAAGTTTGGAAGGAAAATAAGGCAATTTGGTTTACAATGTTGATAGTTGTAGCTTACTTAATGCTCTAATGGAGAAAGCAAATCCTCACTCATATTATTAAATCATTTTCAAGACTCAACACTATCAGTATCTTATGGTCACACGAATTCAAGACAAATGGTGAGACCTTGATCTTCTTAAGTCTTTCCATCGAGAGTCAATGTTTATGCAAACAGAGACTTAAGAATATGAGCATCCTGGTTTAATGTTGCTGTGAGCCCTGTGGAAATAAAATGAAACTCAGTGAATGTTTGCAATCAATACACAACAGTCCTACAAATGAAAGTGCAGATGTGTAAAATAATGTTTACAAATTTACTATTAAAAATTTTTTTTTCTCCAAGATAATTTTAAAGTTTGCTAGTATCTGAAGGCTCAAGCATCTAGCAAACTTATGAAAATGAGAGATGGACTAGGATGAACAGAAAAGGGGTGAAGTCCTACTACATGAAATTCTAAACCAATGTTGTTGTTGTTGTTGTTAGGTGCCGTCGAGTCGGTATCCGACTCATAGCGACCCTCATAGGGTTTTCAATGGCTGAGTGCTTCGGGATTGCCTTGGGAGTCGATTGCCAGGCCCTTCTCCCATTTTTGTGGTGCTGGGAATTGAACTCTGGGCCTCAGAGACTGCAGCGCAGCGCTCTACCCACTGAGCTAAATCCCAGCCCAATAAGAACTTCCAAAATGCCTTTAGGCTACCTTCTCATCTGACAGCTGACTGCTACTTTAAAAGAAGTTGTTGAAAAACTTAAGCAAGTATGACCTGCATATTACTAAAATGAGGAATAAGCACACAGAATGAATTTAAAACATCCTTAACCCACCCTTCTCCTGTTAAATACTGACATCTTCCTCTCATTTTTTAGTATTTCAAGTTGATCCCTTTCTGTTGTAGCAGGTGCAATTTTCTTGTAATTAGTCTAAAAACACTGAACACAAAAGATACCAGTGTAGCTGGGCATGATGGAACACACATGTAATCCCAGCTGCTCAAGAGGCTGAGGCAGGAGGATCATGAGTTTGAGGCCATAGACAGCCCACTCAACTTTGTGAGACCCTGTCTCAAAATAAAAATATAAAAGGAGCTGGAAGTACAGTTCAGTGGTACAGCACTTGCCCAGCATGCACGAGGCCATACGTTCAAACCCCAGTACTGGAAAGAAAAAAAAAAAAAAGATAATAGTGTTGTAATGAAAAGTTGTAAGAACTAAGTCTATTCAAGATAGAATTAGTATGATGCAAACTTGTTCACCACCATTCCTGGGCCAATTCTTCTTGAGGTTTTTAATCTAAAATTTCTATGCCAGTGACAGACATCTACATGAATGTTAATTAATGTACCCCCACACTGCCATCTTCATTCGCCCCTCACCAATTAAGGAAAGAAAGGCTGTTGAGACATGCCACCAAAAATTATGGATGTTTTCTACAGTGATATTAAAAGGTTAATAATGCCCATCTTTCAATATAACTAGAAATACTATATTCCAAAATTATCTTTCCACCTCAACATTTAGGACAAACATTCTTTTTCAGTTGGCTTGAGATTTCTACCTTCTAAGTGAGTACATGGCACTTAGTGATAAGAGAAAGGCACATTAGGTTTGAAGTATAAGAATGTTAAGAGATAGCATCCACACAACTTTCAAAGGTGGTAACAACTGTTCCAACATGGCAGTACACCTGTGGAGGTAAGTCAAGACCATTTAAAAATAAAAATCTATTTATTGAAGCATACTGAGTTGGTTCTTTTCCTTTTCCAACAGTCAGGATTTAAACGTTTTTGTTCTTCAGCCAAAGCCTTTGCTTCTAATGTGTACATTCTTCTCTCTTCATTCTTCATTTTCTTCCACCTGTCACCAAGGATCACACTTATGGCTCTGCAAAATAAATATTTACACAATACTGAAGACAAGAATTTTTCATAAAATTCATGTCAAGTGCTGCTACTTCAGGAAGAAATACAAAGTTAAAAAAGATAAAAATCCTGTCCAACACAGAGGGAAAGGGTCAAAGATGTCATAGTCAAATATTTCCAGCAACTTTTGATGGTTCAAGTCCCTTTGAATAATGCCAATATTGCCAATTATCAAAAAGCACCTCTAAAATGGCTAGAAATTAGATATCCAAACCTTAAATTTAAAAGAAAAAATTCAAACATTTCAAAGGAAGGGTTTAAAAGTGCCACTGGATCTAGCATGGTATATCTTTTGTCTGTTTTGCAGTACTACAGGATTGAATCCAGGGCCTCATGCATGCTTTGCAAGCCTTCTACTAGTAAACCACATTTCCAACCTCTATTTTGAGGGTCTCGCCTGAATAAGGGTCTCGCTAAGTTAAGCAGGCTGCCTCTGGTCTCAAACTCTTGTTCCTCCTGCCTCCCCGTCCTGAGTAGCTGGGATTAGTGGCACGTGCCACTGTGCTTGGCCAGTACACTGGTTTTTAAAAGATGTTTTAAGATAAATAAGTAGGCAGTGTTCAGTATCAGAAGCATAAAATATCATTTTTGTGACTACAGCCTATCAAATAGTTATGATAAAGGTCTTTTTTTCCCCATTGATGCAACCACAGTGAACATATGGCATTAATTATGCTTGCCTGTTTCTCTCTCATGATGAAACCAAGTAAACTTAACTCATATTCATAATCATCACTTGAGAAACTGGATTAAACTCAAAGGGTAAAGGGAAGTCAGACTGAAAGGATACAAATCATGGTAAAAATGTGAAACTATTTTCCTATTTATACTTGTCACTCTGCTCCCAAACCTATTAAAGTAGTCTCAGTCAGGACACAGAGACATAAGTCACTTTTCTTCTATGAAGAGGTTTAACCATTTCATAACCCTCATACAACAAGAGAAAATACTGGAATGACTACAGAAAAGACATAAAAGTGATTTTCACACTGATAAGGAAGATAAGAGTCATCTGTGCTTTAGAAGAAAAGTAACCACTGAAGTCCTATGACTTAAATATCTGGTTAAGTATATCTGTCTTGTTAACCTCTATTTCGGTAGCTTTTGCTTAAAGATACCATATAACAGCTGACATATTTGTCAGTTAAACTAGTAAGAAATATTCACATCCCTGTCTCAGTCTTTCAAAGTATGAAATATTTTATAACAGGGTTGTTATATGACACTTAGGGAACAAATTCATTTCATCTTTTAAGTTAAAACATTGTGAGTATTATAACATGTACAATGATGCAGATTGTTATCTATACTCCATTGCTTCACAGTTATAAAATATACACACTATGTAAACATTTTGGCAATGAATTTCTCATCCAGGTTGATGTTTATACCAACTTAAAATAAGCTACATGTATCTGACTTAGTCTCCATTCCCTCACAGTATGCCCCCAAATGAGAATTTCCTTATTCGCTAAGACGTATCTCTTGGTTGGTTGGCTGGTAGGTGCTGTTGAGTCATGTCCGACTCATAGTAACCCTCATAGGGTTTTCAGTGGCTGATTATTTCAGGATTGCCTCAGGAGTGGACTGCCACATCCTTCTCACAGACATATCTCTTAGAGATAGGGAAAAAATCCAAGTTCAAAATTACAAGTGATTTTTTTTCCCATTCAATTTAAAGATAGGTGTATCTGGTATCCTTCAATGTTAGATGACTACCAATATATCACATGGGCACAATGCCAAAATGCAAAGAAAAATAAGATATGCCAGGCACTGTGGCACACACCAGTATTCCCAGCAACTTGAGAGGCAGAGACAGGGGGATCCCAAGTTTGCAACCAGAGGCAGCCTATGGCAACTTAGTGAGACCTTGTCACAAAGTAAAAAATGGGCTGGGGGTGCAGCTCAGTGGTAGAGCACTTGCAAAGCTGTGTTGAGGCCCTGTGTTTGACCTCCAATACCAATAAATAATTTATGAACAATCCTAAAAATAGGTCAAAAAGTGTAAATGAAAATGAGATTTACACATTCCAGGGCTTTGTGCATGCTAGGCAAGTGCTCTACCACTGAGCCACACTCCTACCCCCTTTTCTTTATTTTTAATCTGAGACAAGACTCTTAACTAAATTGCCCAGGCTGCATCTGGCCTCGAATTTGTGATCCTCCTGCCTCAGCCTTCCAAGTAGCTGGGATTACAAACATGCACAATGGTGCCGGGGAAGATTTATGCTCTTAATGAATAGTCCAATTATCTAGAAAGCATCCACGCTAACACTCTACTGTTGGGGGAAGAGACTGACTAATGTAGTATAGGGACATAAATCCTATCTGTAGATGTCAAAGGACATGTCTAATAATCAAGCACCAGACATGTGCAAAAAGAGAAATGTAGCCCTGCATCTGTCAGTAAATTTGTAACCCTGGATATATTCTCAGAGGCAAAGGGAAAAGATGTAAGTTATTCTTAAAATGCCTTTTCATTCTAAAAGTATACTTTTTTATGAGACTATCAAATATAACCACCAGAGAAGCAGACTTCCAAACTGAATGTTTTTTTTTAAAAAATTACAGTTAAACCTTCTCCCGTTATTGATAAATGGAAAAGTAGAACTCAGGTTAATTGCTGAAGTCACACATATGACAGAACCAAGAGTTAAACATTTAAACGACATGGTACTAAAAAGGCTCTTAGGACACTTTATTCAGTAATTCCCCAGTTTCGATTTTAAAGAAATAACCAAATACTAAGACAAAGCTATTTGTTAATGTTACTTTTAATAGTTTGTAATGGAAACTGACGTGTGTATTTCAACTCTCAAAGATGCATTTGGGATGAGAAGCTCTAAATGTAAATGCTACTTAGAATTAAGCTCTTAAGATATTAAAACCTGAATTCAAAATTTAATTATTTTACGGGGATAATCATTTCAGTTTTCTTATGATATCAAGGGTAAAGGAAATGGTAGTTTTGATCTTCAGGAAAACTAAAGAGTAGAACAAATCTTTACTATGTGGGGAATATGATTGCCTTGAGAGTGACAGGACTCTAAAAACAGACACGGAAGACTTGAGTTCCTTTTGATACCTAGGCTCTACTTTACTAATTTTAGCCTACTGACAAACCTGACAGCTTGTATAAACTACCAAAGCCTGAAAATTCCAGGGTAATGGTTTAAATAGTTCTATAACTTTTAAGATCTGACACAATTAAGTGCTAGTCTATTCTATGAAAATGAAACTTTCAATTGTTAGAAATGTATCCTCTAACTGGTACATAACATTTTACTATTATTTTGAAAAGGTAGATCTTTACCTCAAGGTAACCTAAATATGTCTCCTTATAAAATAATTACACAGGATTGGAAAAATTCACTTAAACTTACCTTAAAAGTCAACTTAATAGGAAAAATTCAATAAAAGCTATTGAAGAAAAGTTAACTTATAACTATCCCCATTACTGTGAATTGCACTGACGTGTTACTCAGTAAGTATAATCAGAATTATTATTATGTTTACCTGTTATCTTTCCCTGGATACATCTGAGTATATTCAACTCTGTATTTTTTGGCAAAAAGCATGAAGGCATTCATTGGTCTTTTGCACTTATTAGGAGATGTGGCATTCACAGTCCCTGAGCTGTGGTTTTTGACAGCTTTAGCATACAAAGAATTGGAAGAGAGCTGTGATGATCCAGGTGAGCCACAGTTTTTACTGAATCCAGATCCTGCAAAGTCTTGACCACCAGATCCTCCACAAGACAAAGATGCACGCCGCTGACGAGCCATACTACTCAACACATAAACTGCAGAAGAATCCATAGGTGTGAAGTCATAGCTACAAATTAAGAAAAAATAAACATGGTTTTAATTAAATCTGGAATATATAATTTCTAGAAAATGGAATTTAAGTGAAACCCTGTAACATAGGAAAGACACACTGAAATTTCCAAATACATTGTTACCAGTACTATTTTAACAGCTTTTGGGATCGATAATTGCCTGTGAGATAAAGCTTTATGTATGCACAGACTAAAATTATTAATTAAAAAGTCTCAAAACCCCCTAAAGGAGTCTGTTATAATCAGCATATTTTATTCATGGCAAGTAACTCCTCCAGAATCCACACAATTCATTTATTTTTACTTTAGATTCACTTGACAAAAATCTGATTTCTTGGTGGCAGAGGAACCTAGATCTAGAAAATCCAGATGGAGTGGCAGGCTTATGACCAGGCCTAAGAATTAAATACTATAGAATAAAAAGGATAGGTAAGGACACTCAAAAAACTGTTAAAGGTGGTTAAACAAACTTAGTAATCTGCTAATTTAATTAGGTAAAAAAGTGTTCTTCATACACCAGTCCCCTAAAAGGCCATGCACATATTACAGCCTAGTGTCTTAAAAGTTCATAGTTAAAAACCCACTGTTAACAGTGAAGGCCACATTTTGTTCTGTAAGTTTAGTTTACATAGGTATGGAAATAAACTATCCATATTCTCTCACCTCAACAAACCTCCTTGGAAGGTATCATTACCCCAGTTTTATATGATCAAACAGACTAAGAGAGGTGAAGTATTATTCACCCAAGTCTACATTACTAGGATTCAAAGCCCCAGGTTTCCTCATCAAAACCACAGTATGTGACACTGCCATTGGCTAAACTCTAGGTGAACAAATAATAATCATATTAACTGAAAATACTGGCTGAAAATTAGAGCTAAGGCAGACTACAGCCTAAAGACATGCCAGTCAAAAGAATTCTCTCTTGTTCTGTCAACTCCTTCCGCCTGTAGTTTCTATCTTCTTGGCAGAAAATCTTTTATTCAGCTTTTCTTTCTTTCCCTCAAGCAGAAATTCTGGTATGACATCAAAATAGCTTAATACTGACTAAAGAATCTAAAACTCAAGCATATGAGATTATGAAATACTCTAAAAATAGAAGGAAAGAGCTAAATTAATAAAGCAGGTTCATGCCACGTACTACAGATAAATGAAAAATTACCAGCCACAGAATGTCTTTTTCTTTTAAAGCCATTACAGGGAATAAATGTACTTACAGGTCCAAAATGACCATACAATGAATGCTTAGAAATAAGTATTGTCATTTTCTTCCATAGGATCACAACCTTTTAAAAAGTATCTTAAGCCCCTCAAAAGTATCTTAAGCCCTACAAAAAACAGCAAAGTGAAGCACTATACATGAATCTGATGCAAAATTATTCATTTCTATTGAAGAAAACCATTTAATTACAACATAAATATCAAAATATAGGCATGGTGGCACATACCTATAATCCCAGCACTTGGGAGGCTGAGGTGGGAGAATCAACAGCTCACTCACACCCCTCAAAAGAAGAATTTTTAGACTGGGTGTAATGGTGTACGTCTATAATCCCAGCAGTGGGGAAAATGCAGGAGGATCACCCCAAGATCAAAGCCAGCCAAGACTACCCAGCAAGACCCAGTCTCATAAATAAATAAATGAATAAATAAATCTAAATAAAATACCAAAAGACATAGGGTAAGCTAATTACTAAAATCTGAAAACTCCACCCTCTAGTGGCACAAATCTATCATTTATCTCCTTTATGTATACAATTTAAATCAGTTTGAAACATTCAATCAAAGTTCAGGATAGTAAAACAACTACATCATTACAAGATCACAGGATCTTTTTTAAAACAGCTTAATTTTTTGCTATACCATCTGAGGTAAGCACTCATTCATCACTTAACCACCTGCAGTTCCTCAAATATGCCTTGTTTCACATCTCTACTCTTTGTACACGGCATTCCTCCACCTTCACTGTTTAGTCATTACTCTTAAAGACAAACTATAATAAATGTAGTGCCTATTAAACAAGGTACACATTTAACTCATTTAATCCTTTTTTCGATAATATCCTCATAGGTTTTTTAAAGAGCCATAGAAAATTTAGCTTATCCAAGATTCCATATCAAACCTACTCCACAGCCAAGATTTGAATCCAGGCAGTTCAGCTCTGGAGCTCTTATCCCTACCAAGGTACACTGTCTCAATCAGCATATACCACGCTGTAAACATGTACTGATCCATTTCCTTCACTAGACTAGAAGGAAAGAGTCATGCCTATGCCTTGGCTCATTTTAAAAATTAATCCTAGAGAATGTAATAATGTAAAATTCTAACTGGGCTCAAATCCCAATTCTGCCACTTAACTTGTAATATGACTTTGGGCAAGTTAAATGATCTAGTCTCAGTTTACTTAAGTAAAATAAAGATTAATACCTCAGTTAACTGTAAAATAAAGTTTAATATATGCTATGAAGTGTTGCTGAAAGAATAATAAATTTAAAACCCTTAAAGCAGAGCTACTACCTGGCAGTGTTGAATCAAAGTTATGTATTATTATTGTGCAGGTAGCCTAGTTTGGTGGACAGTATTTGAATGAATCTCTTTTTCTCTGTCAAATGAGACTATAACCTAACAGGGTAATGAAGATTAAATAAGTTAACCAGATACAGTGTCTGGCACACAGTAGGCACTCAGGAAGTTGGTAAATTATCACATTATTTGAATAGGTCTGCAATAACTGTTTTATACCTGCCCGATGTCTAGAAGGTTAGCCTCAATTCTTGATGTCTCAGAATAAGCTTCTTGCTTCTTCATATCATGCTCCCTTGTGGGAGCTTCCTAAAATAATAGAGCCTCAAATTATGTTTATAAGCTTATCAATCTATTGCCGACTTGTGATTCTTACCAAGGTAAATACATAAATGTCCTTTTACGTAAGTCACGGCCCAAAACCTTTCCCCAAATCTCCAAATGTACTTGGGAATATATTCTCTCTTGACTAAGTTCCTTCTTTCTGCCTTTCTTTTCCTTCTTGCCCTCCCTATGCCAGGAATCATCTCACTTAAGCCCTCATGTCTTAATCTACTCACAATGAAAATTTAAGTCAACCTTATGCTTCTCAACTTTTTCAAACTTCATGCTTCTTCACTTTTTCATGATTTCTCCTGGATGAAACTTTTCCACTCCTTTGTAGAGAGAGGAAAAGAAGGCACTGCTATTACATTGCAGTCATTCAACAATAACATGAGACCAATGACCAAGGTCATCTTCAGAGTGGTTATTATTCTATAAGAATAGGGATGAAAACTTGTCATCTCAGAAAAACAGGAATTAGGCAGCCAAATTTTCCTTTTTATTTTGAAAAATAAAGTTTTACACTCTGCAATACCTATTTATTTTAAAAGGTACATATTAAGTT
This sequence comes from Pedetes capensis, assembly GCA_007922755.1. Taxonomy (NCBI): domain Eukaryota; kingdom Metazoa; phylum Chordata; class Mammalia; order Rodentia; family Pedetidae; genus Pedetes; species Pedetes capensis. The sequence continues at coordinate 18,047 of VMDO01015254.1, read as the reverse complement.
CTGAAGCATAAAAATAAATACTAGGAATCCTATAATCTAAAGAAAGTTTTTCTAATACCACTAATATTGCACAATTGCCACCCCGATAGCCACTCTCCTAATTTATCATTCCCTTATTTTCTCAATAATTGTACTATGATGATAATATGTTCTCCATAAAACTATAGTAGCACTAATCACCATGTTTGTTATACTAACATAATGTTTTGTGTAAGTCTACTTTTGAAAGGTTGGCCCTTGACAGGCATCTAGAACTTGGACTTCAGGAAATTTCATATCACTCCAACAATTGATTGGCTGAACTGAACACCTGATTTTCTTCTGAAAGTCTGGAATTTTGGTATATGCCAGACAGGGAGCCTATGTGATCAACTCTCAATAAAAATCCAAGGTCTTGAGTGTCTAAAAAAACTTCTCTGGAAGAAAATATCTCATTTATGACATCACAACTCACTGCTGGGGGAATTAAACATATCTTGTGTGACTCCACTGGGGAAGGACCCCAGGAAGTTTGACTTCTCCCAGGCTTCACCCCATGTTTTTTCCCTTTCCTGATTTTGCTTTCTATGCTTTTACCATAATAAGTCATAGTCATGAGTACAACTCTATGTTGAGTCTATGAGTCCTCCTAGCAAATCACTGAATGAGGGGATGGTCTTGAGGGACCCTGCCATAATTATATAATGTATATTATATATATTACACAATGTAAATGTAACTATATTTATGATTTTATTAGATATACTTCTAAAGAACATGAGTCCATAAAATACTAATCATATTGTATATCTGAGACTAATTTTCATAACATCAATTTAATTCATCCATGTTTTAAAATGTGTAGCTTCGTTTTCCACTGATAAAGAATTCTCCTGCATGATTATTTATAATTTATGTGATAAAATCTAGTTTATCAGTATTGAAGAGTTGTTTCCACATTTTTGCTGTCATGAGCAATACAGTTGTGATGCTATATACATGCCTCATTGTACATTTAATGGTAAGAATTTACTTCTCTAGGATGGATATATATATATATATATATATACATACATATATATACACACATAATATAGGAACAGGATTGCTGACATTAACTTTTATAAGATAAAACCAAATTATCTTCCTAAACCTTTCTATATGGTAACATTCTCACCAAAACATACGAGTTATCATTGATTTATAGCCTAAGAATACTTAAATCAGTCCTTAAATTTTGTCTCATTTTTCTAGTTTTTCAAAAAGTGTGTATGAGGCAATGATACGGTATTTAGATTCCATTCTTAAAGACATTCACTGAGCCAACAGCCTGTGCCAGACCCTACTCTACTTACTTTTTAAATAATAATCACTTATCCTTACAATACATAAGATATATTAAATTGAGTGAAATGAAAACCACAGGCCAGCTAACTCCTGAGAATTCTCTACTTAGTGACCTGTGGCACTATTACATATCTATGGATTTGATAATTATCACAATGAAATTCTTAAAATCCCAGATTTACATACAAACTTCCTCTGGGTACCTTCTGGAAATAGATGGTCACCTGTCCCAGTTTGTATAGGACTGAGGGGTTTCTAGGGATGCTGGGCTTTTTGCGTTAAAACCAGGAAAGTCCCATACAAGTTAGGACATTTAGTCAACCTTCCTTACAGTAAGGACTCATGGTTTCTTGTATTATCTTGCCACTTACTAGGAAGGTGACCTCAGAAAAAAATGCTTCCTTCTTTAAGTCCTTCCCAATGCCAAATTTTTGCCAGTTTTATTATTTATTAAACCATGGAACTAATGCCCTTGGCTAAAACGAATATTAAACGAAGATGCAGTTAAGTACCCCCTGCCAAAAGGATACAGTTAACTGTGAAAACCTTTATTAAAAGGTTTATGGGCTGGTGAAAATCAGCCAGATACAGCAACTGTATTATGTAACTATCAAAGCTGATCTAAACTCACAATCCTCCTCCCTCCAACTCCCAAGTGCTGAGACTGCAGGTATGCACCACCAGGCCCAGTTCTTGAATGTGTTATCAATTCAGCTTTCCTACGAGACTATGCTGTACAAAACTTGTTAGCAATTATTTTCAATTACCTAATATTTTTTCATTTAATCACACACACACACACACACACACACACACACGCGCGCGCGCGCGCGCATATCTTCCTAAATGTTTCCCTTAGTAGTCACAAAGAAATTAATAAAACTTCAATAGAAAAAAAATGAAAGAATTAATCCAATATTACCTTTTAAATGTATCAAAAACACCTGAATCATCAAAATTAATGGCATCGGGGTGTCCAGGAGGTAGACATATATCACCAATATGAATTTCACAACATGGAATGCCATGCTGTACCACAGTCAAGCTTGGATAAAATGATGACCAACCTAAAGTTAAATAGTTGCATAAAGAGTGAGGATTCACAGAAAACACTCCAAATGTATTATAAAAGACATATTTCTAGATCTTAAAAATCAAGTTACTACTCGAAGTTCCAAGAAATCCAACATAGGTTTCTCTGCCCTAAAGCAAAAACTAGGCAAGTACTTCCTTTCAGTTTCTTTCCTCATTTTATTATCTGTAGATCTCTGACAATTAGCATTCTATAAATCTAAAAAATACTAAGTGATAAACATTGTGACCATGAAATAGTCCCTGAAATAGTCTTATTAGGCTTAACATAATGTTACTGTGATAAGGCTCTAAAGGGTGATTCAGATTTATAGCATATTTCTAAACCAACATTTCTAAACAGATTTATAGCATAACTCTAAACCAAAATGTGATTAACAAAATATTCCATTTCCCAAACAACAGCAGGATGAGACAGAGCTTACTATAATATGCTACATGACACTGAAATTTCTCATACTCATAAAAAGTCGAGTTCTACCTGACTTTTGCTAAGATGTTTTGGTGTAAGGTGCAGTAGGGTCAAGTCTGACTCATAGCGACCCTAATATAGGGTTTTTGATGGCTATTTTCGGGATTGTTTTGGGAGTGGGCTGCCAGGTCTCCCTCCCATTTTTTGCAGTGCTGGAGATCAAACCCAGGGCCACAGAACATGCAGAGCAAGCACTCTACCAACTAAGCTAAATCTCAGCCACTTTCTATGGCCGTTTCGTTTAGTTTGAAATAAATTTTCCTTTCAATTTTTTTTATTTCATTAAAGCCACAAGACATAATTATGGATTTAAGAAGTGTTCTTTAAAAAGTTACTACAAATTCAATTGAAGCCCTACCTTTATTTTTAACATAGAAAGGGTGGTCCAGCTTACACTCTACGGTAAGTAAGCCATCTTCCACTGTACCAGGATCAAAAGTCAACTTCAGTACAGACTCACCAAATGACACACTTTCTTCATGTGATAACAACTTTAGACCATCAGAACCATAGCCCTGAAAATATATGCACAGAGTGAATGAATTGGAAATGCTGAATTCAACACATGTGAAGGTTCCATTACGTGTAAGATGCTGTGGAAAACGTAAACATGAGCAAGACAGGGTCTGTGACTTTAGCATTTTCAACCGAGCAGTGAAGAAAGACATACATGTAACTAACTACAATATATGGCAGATTGGAATAAGCACTTTACCTCAAGTACAGATAATACTGGTAGAATTTAATAAAGGAAGATATTAATTCCAAAAGAAAGAGATTGGGGGGACTTTCAATTCTATTTGAACTGACACATATATGACAAGAAATTCAGAAACGTAGAATAAAATGCCTTGCATTAGGAACAGAGTGTTTAAAATTTTCTTTGAAGATTAATGAGTATTTGCTAAAAATACAAGGTAAGTTGAGCCTTGGAGCAAGTAAAGCTAAAAAGGAGAGGCCTGTTAGTAGAAGGAACTTAAAGTGAGGCAAAGTGCTTAAAACTTTTTACTTAGAAGGTACTGGGAAGTCAATGCAAGTATTTTATTAATATGGCTGTCAGCTTGATGATGATGATAATGGCCACAGGGTAAGAAGGGAACTCTAATTATCTATTAGTTTGAGGATATAATAAGAAATACTCATTACAGTCCTAAGTTGACAAATGTGTTGGCAGTAGAACAAGATGAAATTTAAATTCAATGAATATTTATTGAGCCCTTAGTACATGCTAGGTGATAGGCTCTGAAAACACAAACCCTAACAAAGACATGATCCTTACCCTTCAAATTCACAGAAAAGGAAACTTGAATGGGGAAATACAGTATCCACTTATTCTACTAGTACACAAAGTAATGAATGAGAATGACTGTTGAAAATCTTTATGGAAATATAGACCATAAAGGGAAGAAAAGGAATATAGTAAAAGGCAATTTCATGGTTTTGAATCTAGCCATCAAGAAGGATAATACCATCTTTGAAAGAATAGGGAGAAATTAAGCCAGGAAGGAGAAGAACAAGATGAATGATGTTTGGGTCATACTAAGCTCAGTTTGAAGAACTGATTGGTATTGTAGAGATGTCTAATATGCAGTTGGAAATGTGCTGTGAAGCTATGGATATTTTTTTAAGTAAAGTATAAAATCTTCTAATTCCCATTTTACAGATCAGGAAGCTAAAGCCCACAGGGGTCAACAAGGTGCTTAAGGTCAATCGTAAACAGGTGCTTGCAGAGCCAAAAGAGGGGCAAGGTTCCTTGACTCCAAGTCCAGAGTGCTTTCCACAGGATGTGCAGAAGTGCCCCAGACAGGTACTGGTTGGGAGAGTCATGAGGAGCAGAACCTTTTCTTAAATTTCCCACAGTTGGTAGAAAAGTAGCAGTCAAAAGACTGAGACTCAGGGTACTGTCATACTACACAAATCAAGGGAAGACAATGTCAGGAATGTATCAAATGTCACACACATGTCAAAAAGAACAAGAAGTCATCTCTGTCCCTATAAGTCAAAATACAGCTAGTGAACTTTAAGACAATTTTAGTGAGTAGTAGAGGGCCAGGGCAGACTCCTATGTACTCTATTAGAATGAAGAATAACTGCAAGATGGGGACACTGGAGGTAGCCAGCTTAGGACTATTCTTCTGTAGAGACTCAACAGCAGGAGACAACAGAGTCAAAGAGAATTTCAAGCAAGAGTCCTTCCTATCCCCTTTCTCTCTTCCCACAGCGGAGACAGAGAAATTAAAGATTTCAAAGCAAAAGGTATCAACAGATATTGGTCCTAATGCTGCTCACTACCTCTTTGGCTTATCAATTTAGAAAACAATATTTTATGGAGTCATTTAAAAAGTAACAATGTAATAAACTCAATTACCTACAGGAGAATTAACCACTTTGTTGACTACCTAAGACAAGGCTTTGATTAGTTTGTTTATTCATTATTTGTTTTTAATGCCAATTTAATTTCCCCCAAAGCAAAATGTGTAAAACGCAAAAACAGTGCTAAGAAATACACTCTTTATCCCAACTAAGAAAGCATAACTAGAAGATTAAGTCACTCTTCCTGTCCACCAAGAGAGTGGCCATAAAACTTCTACTGAAAATGTAAGCTGTCATTTAAACATTAAAGTAAACAGAAGATATTCTTATAGATTAACAATATACCTTATGGTTCATTTTGAAAGGTTTTGAAAATTTTTAAAGTATTTTAAATTAACCTTTTGAGTGCCCATTTGGAGATCTTCCTCACTATCACAGCCTTCAGCTCTAGCAAAATCTTCAACATCTTGCCATTCCTTACTGCTTCCCTTATGAAAGCACAGCCGTGTGCCTAAAGTTTAATTAAAAAACAAATATTAGAAATGACTAGTGTGCTACACAAACTGTAAAATATTGAAGTTTTTCTTTACCTTTCAAAAAACAGTGCCAAATAGTTGAAGGCCAGGAATTGCACCATCCCAAATCATCATCATCTGACAAGGAGGACATGCAGAAAATGCCAGATTCTGACTCGCTGTTTGCCTATGGAAAAGTACATAAATTTTTTTTTAAATTTTTAAATAGGTCTTTTAACACCTGTTTTTATCCCAAACTTTCAAATAACTCAATCATTCTAAACTTAGGTAAAATATGCTTTCAAGACTGAGTTTTAAAAGTTAGTTAAATGTACATTCCCATTTGTAACTAGGTTTCCTAACAGAACTATATATAAAAATGAATCTAAATCACTGACAGAACAATGAAACATACTATTATTTTCCATCTGTATGTGCTTTAGAAGAATTTCTTACATGGGGAAAGTTAACATTTTCCAACTGCCATATAACCTTTGTAAAAGTTTAGTCTCATGACTAAACTCACCCTCTCATGTCTTACTGGTGTTTCCTCCTTCCAGTGGTGATGTGGGAAGGCTGGTTCACTCTTTGAAGACGACGACAATGGTGGAGGGCGTGCATAGGAATGTAAACTTTTGCTAGTAGCTATGATGTGTACAGGAGATGATCTAAAATAAAGCAGCAATTTTTACCATAAAGCCTAAATTCATAAATCAGATCTTTCCTTTTGATGAAAAGAAAATGTTCTACATGCCAAAGTTATTACATATAAGACAGCTATGGTAAACACTACTAAAGACAGCACGATTTCATTGGGTGCCATGGTGCACACCTGTAATGACAGTGACTTGGAAGGCTGAGGCAAGAGGGTTGCAAATTGTAGGCAGCCTGTGCAACTTAGTGAGACCCTGTCTCAGTAATGGTCACTGTGAACCCTCAGTGAACCCTCAGCCCAGGGTTCAATGCCCCAGTACAGCAAAAAAGAAAAAGAAAAAGACAGGAAGATTTAACTTGTAATAATACGCTATTCCCTAACTTCTTAACCCCAAACCTTCTTCACATATCAAATATCAGATTTAGCAATTATCCTAAATTAGTATTTACTTACCTCATTTATTTTTATTTTTTATTTTTATTTTTTACCTCCCAAATGCTGGGATTATAGACATGCACCACCATGCCCATTCACTTTTATCTCAACACATATAAATGTAACTACTTTTTATTGATGAAGGATAAAACCCACTGTCAAGGGCTCCCCATCCATTTCTTTCTTCTACTTTGATGTACTTAATAAGTTTCAGTATGAATCCAGCATCTAAGCTTAACTCGAGCAACAATGAACTGTTTAGTAACCATGTGTCACTGGGCAGACAAAAGAAAACTACCTTAAGCAAAAATACTAAAACAGCAAAAGCAGTGTATTCACCACTTCTTGTAACTACATACTTATTTTCTAATACAAACTTGATGAAAAGCAATTAGACATTATGGTACAGTCTAGTTATTAAAAAAAAAAATCACTTAAAAAAACAAAACAAAAAACTAGATTCGTTCTCTTTTTCTCCTGAAAGTCTCTTTGCTAGGCAGTGCTCCTTTTCAAATATATGGAGCTCCCCAAAACATACTAAGATCCTTCCTTTATAGACAGACCAGATTTCCATGGGTATAGTTAACAGTAAGAAATAAACCTATAAAGGATGCCAGTAATATGTAAAGACTAGGGAAAAACTAAAAGAAGTAGAAAGGAAATGCCAAATAGGATTGTGGTCCTAAGCAGAAAAATATGCATGTCTATGCTAACTCTGGGCTGGGATTTAGCTCAGTTGGTAGAGCCCTGTGCTACAGTCTCTGAGGTCCTGAGTTCGGTTCCCAGCACCACAAAAATGGGAGAAGGACCTGGCAATCCACTCCCAAGGCAATCCCGAAACAGCCATTGAAAACCCTATGAGGGTCGCTGTGAGTCAGATACTGACTCGATGGCACCTAACAACAACAATGCTAACTCTCTTTTAAAAAGGGTGAGGAAGAACATCTAACTCTTCCCTTATTTCTTTAAAAATTTTTATTAGCCCCCAACTTTTATTGAACCCTCAGTGATTTTTTATTATATCTATTTTTATTATGTCTATTTAAAGATTACCTTAAAAAGAGGACCTATGAAACTACACTATGCTGTCATGCTTATATCACTCTTTAAAAAGCCCAAGTATCTGTGCATTTTAAGCATACTCTCCAATCAATTAGACTGCAAATTACATACTGAATATTTCATCTTTGTTCAACTTTTTCCCATAATTTATAGATATAAAGTATCAGAGAATAGGAAAAAGCCTTAAAATTCCTTTTATTTATCCCTAACTTCATGACTAATACTTTTGTATACCATTTGAAATATAAGTAAGAAGCCAGGCAAGGTGACAAGTGCCTGTAACCCCAGCAATTGGGAGGCAGAGGCAGGAGGATCACAAATTCAAGGCGAGCCTAGACTGCACAGCCAAACTCTGTCTCAAAATAAATAAAATAAGGAAGTAAAATAAAACAAAATCTTATAATTTGATGTCCTAAAATGTATGTGGCAGGCTGGGAATGTAACTCAGTGACAGAGAACGTGCAAGGCCATGGTTTAGATCCCCAGCATGGCCAAATAAAAATATATGGCCTAAATATTCTCTGAAAATTAACATGCTAAACATGTCTATGCATTAACAACACCAAATTTCTTCATTCTTGTATCAATGCAAAATTTTATCTATCCTCAACCCTTTGGTACAGCTGTAACTTCACATCTCTAAAACTCAGTAAGTAACATAGTTTAACATTCCACAAGTAGTTGCATGAAACAGCCATTGACAATGTAAGAAGGCAAGTAAGACAGCAAGGTCTGGCTTGTTCTACAAGGGAAGCACAGAAACTGCTATGGAGAAAAGTTACATTTTTAGGGAGATAGTCCCTTACTGATATCTTTATACTGATTTTCTTCTGAAAGGTTTACTTACTTCCCATGAACTATATTCTAATCCTCATGACTTTGCTGTGAAAACTAAACTGTATAACCTTTAAACTAGAAATAAGGGGTGCTTAATAAATCAGGGTTTGTTTGTTTTTTTTTAAGTGAAAGACTTTTTTGGTTTTTAACTATTAAGCTTACAATGTAAGGTAGGATTACATTGGAAAAATTCTCTTTCCTATGGAAATTTACCTGAAATTAAACTAAACTGAAATTGTGGCAAATAAGACCAATATCCTGCTAAATGGAAGAAAAGCTGCATAACTTAATACACTGTAAGAAAACTAGGGTTTCATCCTAAAAAGTTCATTGGCAAAATATACTAATTCAGGACTAGTACCAAAAATAAATTATTCCTACATCACCTAGTACACTCTAGTTTTCCACCAACCAACTGCAAGTCTGGCCATATCTCTCACATTTAATTCATATCTTTTTAAGGATAAATAATGAAATGTTATCCACTTAGGTCTCCCTAGTAGTATTAGTTGGCAATTTCTATAATTTCACTTTACAGCAACTCGTTTCCTTCCAACTCTGATCGAGACATATGAAATAGCAGTTATTACCAATGAGTCCACTTTTTTAAGTTTTCAAGATTTTAAAATTAGTAAATTGTAGAATTAGCAAAAACACAGATAAAGCTACATGTATTTTGGGAAAAATAAACCTAGACCAAAAGAAACCAAACTCAAGGTTGATGAAGTTTAAAATATATAACTATATATACACATATATAATATATAACAATATAACTGGTTGTTTAAACACAATTTTCATTTCTACAAATAGAAATATACAGAAGAGTATTCCTTGTTCTAATTTGTTTTTTGATGACTTAAAGCATTTATAAATACTTTCATGCTATTTTTCTCATAGTACTGTTATCTAATTCTCAAAATATGAAATCATGATATTGAGTGAAATAACTCTTTGATCATAAGACAAAGATTTTAATCATTTTATTTAAATTTTAGTTTAAGATAATCATCCATTAGATTGTTAACAGCATTATTTTGCAACTGAAAATTTTTTAAATAACAGCTTTTTGTAATGAGAGAAATTTCAAATAAAAATATAACCAGTGCTCCTACCTGTTGTAAAATGAGCACTGCATTAGTGGACTCTGTGGACTGGTGGCAATATTTGCTAATTCTGTTAACCAATCCACCTCATTTTCACGGTAAGTATTTTCTGGTATGTCTGAGGTATTCTGGTTCCAAGATGGTCTTGGATATTCTTGATGTGAAACATCTGAACTTAGCTGGTATATGGCAGATTGCGTAGGATCACTTTGAACAGCCTGAAGTTCAGGAAGGTCATCTGCAAATAAGCACATTCAAAATTATAAAAAGGAAATTACTAATATAATAAACAATGAGCCTGATGGAAAAGCAAATTCAGCCAATGTTAATGTAGCAATGATTCACTACCTAAACCATATAATTGTCACAAATGTTCACAGCCTGGAAAAACAGGCTTCAGTATGTATTTCCAGTCTTCTGGTCCCAAGTTTTTGTGCTTCACCTGGGAATAATCTACATATGTACCACCGAGATATTCTTACATTAACATGTTAGTGAGAAAAAGGTATTTTATGTGTGCATGTAGGTAGAGCATTGCTCCACTCTCTGAGGACCCGGGTTTGATCCTCAGTACCCCCAAAATGGGAGAAGAACGTGACAATGCACTCCTGAAGCAATCCTGAAACAATCACCCATTGAAAACCCTATGAGGGTCGCTGTGAGTTGGACCCAACTCAACCTAACAACAAAACATATGTAGTTATTACTTACCTTATTAACCTATTATACCGTTAACTACAATACTAAAAACAAACATTTCCATAGATGAGAAGACAGATCATATTATATACTCTTTATACAAATTTGTGTTAGCCTAGGGCTTTACACATGCTAGGCAAGCACTCTACCACAAAGCTACATCCAAGCCCTGAAAGTATTTCTTTTTACTGAAAAATTCAGAATTTGGTAATGGCTGGTTATTTTTTTCCTATAAGTGTATTCCTGAAAGGTAGATCATGTTCGACTTTCACCTCTCCAAAAGAGAAAACCAGAAATACTAAGTAACCCTACAAGGAACATTGAGTTAGGAAAAAAATGGAATTCTATAAAACAGAATAAAGCATCTTTTAAGCAAAACAAAAACAGCCTCTCTCTATGACACATACTAGCAAACTGTACAGATCCACTGGTTCCATTAAAAATACAAGTCACCTAAATATCTGCATAAAAGTACACATAGTTCATATCTAGGCAAATATTCCAGAACAATCTACTAAAACACTTTAATTAAATAGTAGTAATTCAAGCTATCCATTCTTAAAACTGAGTAGGAGGTAACCCTTTTCATGGAGCACCCAAAGAGTTCTAAACACCATACCAATTTAAGGAAATTCCACCATCTAATTCTCATCCTGGTGTAGCTACTTCCTGCCCCTTACTACCAACCCATTTCCTTTAACCACTGCTTCATTATTATAAAAGGCTTATTTCTATCTTTCAAGCTGAGGAAATTACTTTTTAACTCAAGTTGTCAATGGAAAGGACAAGTTTTTGCATCCCTAGGCCTAATTTCCTCCTCAAACCTAAAACATGACAGTGGACAATCAACTACCTGATAAAAAATGGTGCTGCTTGTTCAAAAGCTATTGTTGTTGTTAAGTGCTGTTGAGTCGGTCAAATTCTTAGCCACCCTATGTACAACAGAATGATACACTCTTCGACACTGTGCCAGACTCAGCACTATTGTCAGTGCTCCTCTGCTATTTACAGGGTTTTCAATGGCTGATTATTTTGGGAGTGGGCTGCCCGGGTCCTTCTCCCAAGCCTATAGCACCTGGTATTCCCAGGAGGTCTCCCCTCCAGGAACTAACCAGGCCCAACCCTGCTTAGCTTCCGAGAGCAGACAGGATCAGACTCCAGGGTGGTATGGCTAAAGAAGACTGTTCAATAATAACCACTACTTAATGAATAATTGTTGTTGTTGTTGTTGTTAGGTGCTGTTGAGTCCAGTCCAACTCATTAATGAGTAACAGGATCCAGAAAATCCACGGCATTCAAATAGGTAATGTCCCAAGACCTTCAGAATCTCCAGATTTCCAAACATTACTGTGGCATATAATCACTTCCATTTCATCATTTGTAAAATAAAGATAAGTCATAGCTTCTCAGAATATTAAAAGCAACCACATATTAAATAGGCAAAGCCACGCTGAAAAGCTGAGCAGTAAGCCAAGGGCACTCATTTGCTATTTACTTCTGAACACCAGCCTCAGAGCAGTATAATTTAAAATCATACTTCTATAAACCTACACATGTTCTCTGGAGTAGCTCAGCAGAAATGATCACCACAAAAGTCAGAGCCTCACCTTTCGAGGATCCACTGTCATTTCCCCATTGTTACAAAGAAACCAGCCATGAAAAACTGACTGGAAGGATGTTTTAAAAATATTATCTTTTAAAAATCCACAAAGAGTTTTCCTAAGGTAGTTAGTAGTTCAATCTTCCTATACAAAATAAAGCCATTTAGTTTAAAAAATGAGTCTGTATGATAACCATAAATGGCTCAGAGTTACATTGGCTTTAAATAACACTTTAAAAGCAGAAATGAGAATGCTAAAAATTCCTAATATGCAATAGCTTCACATAACTTTGTTAAGCAAGCAAGGTAGGTGAAGAAGCTGACTAAATATGAAAATTAATCTGAATCTTAGATTGCTAAATAACTTTTAATTTTGTTTACCAAGCTCCATGTGCTCATCACAGGAGTTATATCCAGGTGAGGATGGCAAATTTTCATTACACTGCAGCAACTCCAATGAGTCATTCATTCCTGAAGCTCTCTTGTCCATTACCAGCAGAAGTTTCTGTACTGCATTAGGCATCTGATTTGTCTTCACTTCCCACACCATGTTATGGTGCTCCGACTTAAAAATAACAACAAGAAAAAAATGTCAAGTCATACGATTTGGAGATTACATAAGTATAAAATCAATCAGAGACTTCATTATGCTGCATTTTAATTTGATCATGCATTGTCACTGTGCCTGTCTCAAATCCTTTGGACCAGAACAACTAGGAGTCTTGGCATACAACTAATTTGTACCTAGATCTTAAAAGATTACTACCTTGAATTTATAAAAGTCTTCTCCTAAATAGTAACAGCAGAGAGTTATATATACTTCTATTTCTTTAAGCTTGTAACTCTTCCTTTCAGATACAAATATTGAGACTCATAAAACTTTTTTTCACATGTACCTTCAAACTCAAAAGAAAATAAATTTCCCTCAATGAAACTAAAAGATTAGTAGAATATTCTGTTTCTTTTTGTTCTGAAAACTATTCCATCCTATTGACTGTGTTCAATAATTTGTTTCCTCATATTCTGAAAGTGAACAATTTTACACATCTAAAGACGATTATATTCTCTAAAGAACACTTAAGAGATTCTTAAAATGGCCATATACTATACTTTTCATAAAAATAAAAATGGTCTTATATTTTCTTAATGAGAATTTGGGACCTAGCTATAATAAAGGTACCTGAAATTCTGAATAGGCTATTATTCCTAGAAAGATGGACAATAGTCATAGTAAACTTAGATGAACTATTAAAACTACCTTTAAATCAAGCCTATAAAGTTACCACAAAGAAGAGAACAATACAGCTAATACACTTAATTTCTCAGTAAAATCCAACTATTTTTTGTTGTGAAAGGAAAATGTAGTTATACCTTTTACACGCTAGCCTTTGGACAATGATCAAATTGGTTATTTAACATGAGTGACAACAGCAGGACGATCTCCTGATTTCTCAGACTCCACTCCAAATTTCATTTAGAAAAAAGTTCTAATGAGCTAATAAGAAAAACACACAAACCTTTTTCAGAAATATAGAATTTCTCCTCAAAACAGAATAAAATATACTGTGTTAAAAGTCACCCCAGTCCAGGCTGATCAAAAAGGCAATAAACAGATGTTAATTACTTAATATTTTTAGCCGATTTTCCAAACCATGATGTAATCACCAATAAACACTGACAAAATTTCTCTAGTCTTTTCATGACCTTACAAAATATATTCTCCTCACTATAAAATATATAATCACTGCAAAAAATGAGAACATTTAAATATATATATATAAAATAATTGCTCTTAGCCCATTAACTAGATTTAGACACTTAACACTTTACATTAGAAATCTAATCTCTTTCATGTACACATATGCACAATTATATTTTTTCAAACTTAGTATTAGAGTTAATTTTTTTTCTTAACATAAGTATATAGTGTTTTGTTATGCCACTGTTTTTTTCACATCTGTAATTCCAGCTACTCTGAAGTGACCGAACTGCTTGAGCACACAAGCTGGAGACCAGCCTGGTCAACACAGCAAGAGTCCATCTCAAAAACAAACAAAAATTAACAATAACAAAAAGATCTAAAAGTATACATGGTAAGAATGTACCAAAATTCACTTATTCCTCCTACTGCTGAACGTGTTTAGTCCCAGTTTTCTCACTCTTCCAAATAATAATGAATTTATATTTTGATTTTTTAAAAAAATACTTGCTTACATATTATTTTAGATTCCCAGATAAAGACTAATAAGTGGAGGGCAATTAAATATTTTAAGGTTCTCAACATTATATAGTTAAGCGGCATACTGCCTTACTTTGTTAACAAAGTAGGCTTTCTGCCTAAAACCCTAAAAAATGACTCTTAACCTGGGCAATGCTTTAGAGCCTTTCTCAGTATTAACTACAAGATGTATTGTGGAGTACTGAAAAGTGCAGTGTCAGAAGTAAGGAAACAAAGGCTCAGACTGTATCGTGATCACTTTCAAAATATATGACCCAAGTGATGGAGCGTCTCCTTAACTCAACATCATCTTTAAAATAAGTCTAATAATATATGCCCTACTTTTCTCCTAGAGTAGTTGTTAGGATGTACTGAAGCAAAGTGAAAAAATGTAAACGACTCCTTTTAACATTACTAATCCCCAGATTGTAGGGTAATATACCATAGTGCAGGGGTCTTAATGTCCTAAACAGAACATTTATTGAAAAGAATGAATAGTAGATGCTTTTGGCAGTTTCCTCTCTGGGAAATATTATGACAAGTCATCCAACACATCTCACTAGCAGCCATGTACTATGCTGTTACTTTCCAAATAATCTATCACCCTAAAAGATGTCTGAAGTGTTTAAAAGAAATTAATACTTCTTCTCTAGATTACTAAACATCAACAAACTCAAAGAGCTGGCAAAGCTCTAGACGAGACCAGAAAAATGTAGAATTTAGAGTCACCAGAAAGGAGGATGGCCTTGTGTATTATGTGGTCACAGATACTAAAACTGTAAGAATAGTATATTAAAAAGTGGACAAGGATGTGAATCTTTAATATTATTTTAAGATGACTGAAAAAAATATTTTTTTGAGACAAGAATAAGGACTCTGAAACCAAGCTTCCTGGGGCTATATATACTACATTTGCCATTTATTAGCAATGAACAATTTATTTTTGCCTTAAACAATTTATTTTTGCCTTGCTTATAACATGGAAATAGTAAAAGTATATGTTGTGAAAACTCAGTTAAGTAACATTAAATGTTTAGGATAATGCCTAAAACAAAGCAAACCTTCAATATATATTGGTATTATTATCAATTATCACACAACAGGGAACCACTGAAGATGTCTGGCTAGAGGTCTAATATGATCAGTATTACATTGTTTTTGATTTTTTTTTTTTTTACTTTTTTTTACAGAACTAGGACGCTGAACCCAGAAACCCACAAATACTTTGCAAGTGCTCTACCACTAGGCTGCACCTCCAGCCCTTTTATATTTCATTTTGACACAGGGTCTGCCTAAATTATGCAGGCTGCTTATGGCCTTGAACTTCTACCCTGCTGTCTCAGCCTCCTTTGTCACTAGGATTACAGGCATGCACCATTGCACCTGACCTCCTTGAATTTATACAAAATCATACTAAAACACTGTATGAATATGCAGAAAGATCTATAACATTTATAATATAATTTCTTGTAAACCACCTGCCTCCAGTTTCCTTTGGAAGAGTTTTTACAAAAGGTAACTGGTAGTGTCAATGCAGATTCCTTATTTAGTAACTCCTAAGACCAGAGACCTAGCCATTCTGTGTGAATTCTTTAAATAGCTAACATTTACAATTTAGGTAGCATATTTTCTCTTTTCATAGTTATCCAGGACCTTAAAGAACATAATTTATCTTTATGACTCAAAATCCTTATGAACATCTGTACCATGTTTCACATACAGATGTGGGCTGCAAGTCAATCCCACTACATCTTAAACTTGCAATTCTCCCATTTTTTACCTTCATTATGAAATTCTGAGGATGCACTATATATATCTCTCTCTATCTTCAGAGCCATCCCCTTGTGTATGAACAGTATTGTTCTTGGGTCCACAGAGGCATAGCTGTAGTTTGTCTGGTCTTCCCCCTCCCTCTGTAGAGATCTTTGGTTTCCTCATTCTTCCCAGCTAGATTTTTTTCTTCCCCATGAGCAGGTCCTGCAGTGTCCACCAACCACCATTTACAGCACACTAACATCTCCTTGTAACTTTTATCATTTCTTCAGCACCTTGCCTTAGTTATCTACCAGCATCCCATCACAATACTACTTAATTGGAAGAAAACATTATTTTAACTTCAAAGCAGAGTACCTACAAATAACAAAAGTGACCAAAAAAAAAAAAAAAGTTTATTAAACTTGTGTTCTATGTGTTTTCACCTCTCCTTGCTCAAGATGATCCGAAGTTTGGTCCTCAGATAACCAAGGTTTTGCTACTGTAAATGTACTGTACAGTAAAAGAAAGCATAGACTTAAAGACAAAAGATTCAGGTTTCACTCTTCGTGGTTTTGTCACCTAGGGCAAGAAACTTAACTTCAGCCTCACAGTACCCCCTACTTATTTCACAGGACTATTGTGAGAATAAAATACCAGAAAGCAAACTATAAAACCATATACAAATACAAGTTGTCTCATTCTTCTATGGAACTATTCTGGGGGAGGAAAGCAAAGGTTCTGACGTGGTGAAGTAATACCAGAAGAGACTTTATTCAAAAATAGTCCCCCAAGCCCAGTGCAATGACATACTCCTGTAATCCTATTGACTCTGGAGGCAGAGGCAGGTAGATCAGGAGTTTGAGGCCAGAGACAGCCTATGTAACAGTGAGACCGTCTCAAGATACAAGAGTAAAAAATGGGTTGAGGGTACAGCTCAGTAGTAGAAGGTTTACAAAGTATGCATGAGGCCATGGGTTCAACTTCCTAGCACTGCCAAAAATAATTAAAAAATCACTCCCCCATATACATGACACCAATTAGACAGTGCTTTTGATAAACAAGTTCCTCTTTCAAATATCTCCTGGTGGAGCTAACTCTATTGTTCATTCATGATTTTGTATGCTGCTCTGGTATTAGAAGGTCCAACAAGCTTGCCTTGTACTTTAGTTAACTCTGTACTTGTCATCTCTAAACTAGATCAGTGATTTTCAAGAGGAAGAGTAAAATTCTCAGCAACAATACCTTGAGATGTCATGTTCAATTTCAGCCTTTACTGGGTGGGGAGTTCTTCTGTTATGCAAACTTTCAAAAACAAATATCCAGAAACTCTTACAAAGAAGAGAGAACTGGAAACTGCTAAGTCTCAATGAATGAAAAAAGTTTTACAAAATGCCTACCTAACAGAGCTTTCCCACATACTTCCTCTAATTTTATTAAAAACTCAAAATAGCTCTGTGAACAACATAGTATTAGAGATGAGGAAAACAACTCTGACCACTGAATGGGCCCATTTTCTTTTTGAAGAACTGAGGGAGAAGAAAAGATAAAAGGCATAGAACCACGTAAGTTAGACTCTTCAAGTACCTATTCATCCTGGATCCTTATACCTTTCTACAGTTATAATGGACTCTCATGGTAGGATCATCTATATATTCTCCCCTAATCCTGAAGGACTTCCAAGTTCGGACTGTGCAAACTGTTCACAAGAGGGGTTGAAGAAAAGGTAATTCCCAAATAACATGTAACTCTGACAGAAGGAATTGAGGGACCTAAAATGGATTACATAATTGCAAGCTACAATGTGCTATAACAAACTAACATAACAAACTATTAAATGTCACTTTCTACACCAAAAGTGGGCTGGGATTTAGCTCGGTTGGTAGAGCGCCGCTCTGCAGTCTCTGAGGTCCCGAGTTCGATTCCCAGCACCACAAAAATGGGAGAAGGACCTGGCAATCCACT
>VMDO01015253.1:10000-51760 GCA_007922755.1 Pedetes capensis | reverse complement strand
AGAGAGAGAGAGAGAGAGAGAGAGAGAGAGAGAGAGAGAACGCCAAACAGAATCATAGATGAAAAGACGAGACAATATAATTGATACCACACAAATACAAAGGATCATTAGGGATGATTATAGGGCAAAACATTGGAAAACCTAGAAGATATGGATAAATCTTCTGGATGAATATAACCCACCAAAATTAGACCACGAGATATAGAAAGCCTGAACAGACTAATAACAAATAATGATATTAAATTAGTAAGACAAAGTCTCAAAAAAAAAAAAAAAAAAGCTCAGGATTGTATGGTGTCATTGCTGAATTTTCCAAATGTATAAAGAACTAGTACAAGTTATCATATTAATATAAAGTATTCAAAGGGAAGGAACCCTTTTTCGCTCACTTTATGGGATGACCCTGATACTAAAACTGGACAAGGACACAACAAAAAAGAAAACTGTGGACCAATATCCCTGATGAACATAGATGCAATTCTCGATAAAATGCTACCAAGCAGACTCCACCAACACAATAAAAAGTGACTAAGTGCAATTTATCCTGGGGGGGAAGGATGGTTCTCCATATGCAAATCAATAAGTGTAATACATCAACAGAACGAAGAACAAAATTTGTATGACCATCTCAACAGTTGCAGGAAAAGCATTTGATAAAATTCAACATCATTTCATGATAAAAATAAAATATTAGAAGTAGAAAGGATGCATGTCAATACAAAAAGGGCTATATGTGAAAAACCCACAGCATAAATACCACTGAATGGAGAAAAGCTGAAATTATATTTGTAAGTTCAGAAACACAAGGGTATCTAATTTCACCAGTCTTATTCAATGCATTATTAGATGCCTTAGTTACTGAAACAGGATAAGAGAAAGAAATGAAGGGCATGTAAGGAGGAAGTCAAATTATTATGTTTGCAGGTGACATAATCTCATATGTAGAAAAACCTAAATACTCCCCCCAAAACTGTTAGAGGTTATAAGTGAAATCAGTAATGTTGCAGGATATAAAACCAATATGTAAAAATTAGTAGCTTCTTAATATACCAGTAATGGAATAGCTGAAAAGAAATCAAGAAAGAAATCCTATTCACAATAGCTATAATAAATATAAAATGCCTAGGAATAATTTAACTAAGAAAATAAATGATTTTTTCAGTGAAAATTATAAAACACTAGTGAAAGAAATAAAAGTGGACACACAAAAATGGAAAAATATTTTGTGTTCATGGATTGAGTGTTACCAAGTCTATACTGTCTAAAGCTGTCTACAAATTTAGTGCAATTTCTGTCAAGATAACAATGATATTCTTTGGAAAAATAAAAAAAATGCACTCCAAAATTTGCAGAGACTCTCCAATAGATCCCAAATCACTAAAGCAATCTTGATAAAAAATAACAAAGCTAGAGCATTGTAACACTTGACTTTAAAACATACTACAAAGTGATAGTAACCAAAACAACATGACACTGGCATAAAACCAGAGACATAGACCAACAGGACAGAATAGAGAACCCAGAAATAAGTGTATATATTTACAATCAACCTATTTTCGATAAAGGTGCTAAGAACACACATTGCAGAAAGAACTGTATCTTTAATAAATTGTTCTGAAAAAACTGAATATTCACTTAGAGTAGAAAGATTAAACCCTTATCTTTCACCACATACAAAAATCATCTCAAAAAGTCTCAAAGAGTTAAATATAAGCTTCAAAACCAGAAGCCACTGACAGAAAATATTGGGGAAATACTTTAGGATATTGGTGCAGGCAAATAATTTTTGGATATGACCCCAAAAGCACAGGCAACAAAAGTAAAAGTTCACAAATGGGATTACATCAAACTGAAAAGCTTCCTCACAGCAAAGGAACTAATCAATAGATGGGAAGAAAATATTTGGAAATCGTTAATTTGACAAAGGATTAATTTCTAGAATATAAGAACTCAATAGCAAAAAGTAGCACAATTAAAAATGGGTGAATAACCTGAATAAACATTTCTCAAAAGAGGATAAACACATGACCAAAGTATGTGTAAAAAATGCTCAACATCACTAATTATCAGAAAAATGCAAATAAAAACACCAATGAGATCTCAATTCAACCCAGTTAGAATGGTTATTGTCAAAAAGACACACACACACACACACACACACACACACACACACAAACGCAAATGACAAGTAGAGGAAGAGGAATTCTTAAACACTGTTACCGGGAATATATATTAGTGAAAACATTATGGAAGAAAGGATCGAATTTACTCGAATACTGGAACTAGGACTACCATATGATTTGGCAACCTCACTATTGGGCATAGATCCACAGGAATTGAAATCAGTATGTTGAAGAGACATTTATATTTATATGTTTATTGAAGCACTATTCACAATATCCAAGATATAGACTCCACCTAGATATTCAATGATGGGTGAAGGGTTATGAAAATGTGGCATGTATACTCAATTGAATATTACTCAGCCATAAAAATAATGTAATCTGTCATTTGCAGCAATATATATGGAACTGAAGACCTATCATTAAATAAGTCAGGCACACAGAAACAAACAGTGCATGTTCTTACTTTATGTAGAAGTTAAATAGTTGATCTCAAAGTAGAAAATAGAATAGTTATCAGAATCTGGTAACTGTGTGAGGAACAGACAAAGAAGATGGTGAATGAATATAGGGGTGCAATTGGATAGGACAAATAAGTTAAAATGTTCTATAGCACAATAGGATAACTACAGTTCATAAGAATTAGTTGATTATTTCAAAATAGTTAATGGAGAGGATTTTGAATATTCTTCACAGAAAGAAGTGATGTATGATGTGACAGACATGCCAATCATCTTGATCTAATCATTACACATTATATTTGTATTAAAAGGTACATTATACCTTGTAAATATGTACAAATACTATTTGTCAATTAAAAATAAAAATTAAAAATATTTTAAAAGAATATATCAATTTCTTATCTTTGAGATGAAAGTAATCTACAGTAAAAGGCACAAAACTCAATTTGCAGTTGAATAGGTTTTGACAAAATGCATGCAGTCGGCCATCTAACCTATACCCCATGATGATTAGATGCTGGCATTATCCTAGCAAGTATTCTCGTATCCTTTTCCAGTTAATCTTCTCCCTCACATAGAGACAACCCCTTTTCTGATTTTTCAAACTTAACTAATTTTGAATAATATTGACCTTTATATAAATACAACCATGTACCCTTTTGTGTTTGGCTTCTTTGGCCTAGCATAATATCTGTTAGACTTATTCATGTTATTGTGTGTATAAATGTTTTTATTGCTGGGTAGTAGTATCAGGTATATATATATATATATATATATATATATATATATATGATTTATTAGATTAGCTTACATGATAGAGCAGGATAGTTCTGTGGCCGTTCCTGTAGAGAAACTGGTAGACACCACTCAGTCCAAGACCTGGAAACCTAAAGAGTCTCCAAATCAAGGTCTGGAAGTACCCTGGGAAGTTTGATGTTGAATCCCTGTGGAAACTGAGGAAACTATTGTTGGTTGTTAGTGGGCAGTGGCATTTCAAGAAAGAGTTGTTGTTGTTGTTGTTAGGTGCCATTGAGTCGGTATCCAACTCATAGCAACCCTTATAGGGTTTTCAATGGCTGAGTGCTTCGGGATTGCCTTGGGAGTGGATTGCCAGGCCCTTCTCCCATTTTTGCGGTGCTGGGAATTGAACTCAGGACCTCAGAGACTGCAGCGCCGCGCTCTACCCACTGAGCTAAATCCCAGCCCTCAAGAAAGAGAGAGACACTGATTTGGGAGACTTTTTAAGGCTGTCTCACATGTGCACTGGCTTTTTCTCTCCTTCTCACTTCTTTCTTTTGGAGCTTCACACCAGATCACCTTCATGTGAATCTCTTCCTCAGTTAGACCTGGACCTATCAGTGCTCTCTGGAAACACCCTCATGGGTGAGTACAGTGATGTGCTTCACTAATCCGAGGAAACTCTTAGTTTAATGAAGTTGACAATGAAGGCTAAACACAGTAGCACTCCTATTTGTGAATATATTAAAATTGTTTATTTATTTTTCTCTTGATGGAATTTGAGTTTCCAGTTTTTGCCAATGACCATGAACATGCTTGGGATAGTGTGGGTTTTTTTGGTCTATGTTTTCATTTTTTATTTTTTAGTAAATATCTAAGGGTAGAATTGCTACATCAAAATCTAGGTATATATTTAACTTAACAAGAAACCATCAATTTTTTTTTCCAAACTGGCTATACTATTTCATAATTCATTCATTATTATTGTTTTTAAAAGATAAGAACTTTTATAGTCCTTAATCCAAAGCAGCTATCCAGAACTAGGTGCCAAATTCACTCTGAATATACCAGTTGCTTAGGTGTTCTATGACTACCTACTTTATTTGCTTTCTCCTGAGCAAGATAGTGGGGTGGGTCTTGATTACTGGGAAACAGCACAGGATAAAGCATTTTTTTAAAAAAAATATACACGCTTAAAGTGTACTTGGAACCTACTACCAAATAAGTGAGAAGATAAAACGTTCTAAACTATAGCTATTGTGGAAGTAATTAATTAATTTGAGCTCACTGTCCCATTTTCCACTTAAAGTTCTTAAATTTATCAATTTCATTATAGGTTGTGATAAGACATGAGCTTTTCTCACTCACATGTGATGATTTTCTATATTTATAACTCCTTTTTAATTTACTAAACTTATCAACATTCTGTTTTTTAAATTATTTAGTGTCCAAAAGAACACAGAAATTCCTAGTATTCCTCTCCCGGTCTAGGGGAAGTTTGAAAGGAACTCCATTCTGGAATAAGTTAGCATAGGTTCTGAATCCAGAAGACCTGGCAGATTCTATCCTCCTCACCCTTACCTGTACGCTATTGTGATAGAGATAGGGCTGTGAAGTTAAGAGTAAAGTTCCTAAAATGCATATGCTTCCACTAGCCTATTCTCATCTAAAGCATTATTTTTTCCTCAGAAACACATTTATGTTTGAGAAAGAGCAACTACAGGCAAAATTTGGGGGAAGGTTGAAAACAGGTACCATGGAAAATATTATTATTGATTTTTATGAATGTATTTGGCAGTGTATGTGCATTAAGTTATCCAATGTAAGCAGCCAGGATTTTTCTTTTCCATTGGTAGTATAGTAGAGTTTCTTTTAGTAAACATTTGCTTTTGGAAAACATAAAAGGTCAGTTTTGGCCAACTGCATCCGTCCTTACTCTGCCATCTGTAAAAAATTTAGACTTTGCCTTTTTGAATGACCCTTTAAAAATACACAAGACCTAATTCTATCCTTTACTCCCATAAAATTCCCATTGGGCTTCAGTGGGAATAATTTCAAGTCAAGTTCTGAGGAATAAGGACATTATACAATGCCTTCTTGTGAGAACTTCTGGGGTAGAACTTGTCCAACTCATTCCTCCTGACAGTTCTATGATCTTGTTGGTTTTAGAGCTTCAAAATTGACTCTGCGCTATAAAGTGTTTATGCTTCTTGGCTGTATGAAGAATATATCCACCTCTCCCTAAAATTCTAGTGCAGTGCAACATTTAAGGTAGATGACTCCTGGGGGGACTGAGAAGCTACCCTCCTTGGTCCGTTACATGCTGACCAGTAAGTATATTAGTTCTCATGTTCTGCTTCATGTTTCCCTAGGGATTAATTGTAAAAATATATGCCAGTTTTTAATATTTAGTACTTACTAGGCACTGTACTAAGAGCTTCACATACATTATTTCACTCAATCCTGTGACTACAAATTACCGTTCCTGATTCACTGTGAGGAAATTGAGACTTCTGCTTGTTAAAAATGTACTGAGAATCACAGGCAAGAACCAAGATTTAGACCATCACTCTCCCCAAAGCCATTGCCTTCAGCTGTTGCACAGATTACTGCCCTTTATGTTTCTTGCAGGGAAAGTTACTGTTTCGGGAGGGCCTTGCTTGTATATCTGTTTGTCTTTCTAGAGACTGCCTGGTTTGTTCTTCTTTGTGTGGCTACAGCAGGCTCTATAACATTTAAAAAATGAGTTTTAAATTAAAAAAATTATCTTTTTGTGATTTTAAAAGTTATACCCATTTGTTATAGAAAACTGGACAATAAAAAGAATATAATTCCCCAAGCTTATTATCCAGAAATAACTCAACACATGCTTGATAAATGGTTGAATTCCAAACATTTTTAAAAGCTACTATAGTCTTGCATTACTTCTAATATGTTTATGTAACAATAACTTCACCATGATTACTTGATTGCTTGATGTTAATTAAGCATGATTAGTGCATGATAATTAAAGCCTTTAGCCCTCACAAAACTGGAAAGTAAAGGAGGGGGGAAAAGAGCAAATGTTTCTATGATGAAACTGTTTTGCTATCATAGGATAAACTTCCTGCAGCATATTTTATTTGAGAATATACATCTTTGAGTCAATTCAGTTTGAACTATAGAACTGAGTTACTTATTTAAATTATCTCTTATGAAGAGAACTATATTCAGGAAATTAACAGAAATAGCTTTTAATCTGTATGCTGGTTCAATAGGACTTTATTTAAATGCTATAGTTTAAAGCAGTTTATTGGTGAAAGTCTAGCCCCTAGTGGACAGGAGTCTCTGGTACACGCCCACACACAGAACTAGTGAAGTATAGCTTGCAGGGATGCCTGCTTAAATCTGTAGTATGAAACAGTCTTCTAGACTCTTGATGTTAATATTTTCTTTTACTTTATATTTTTTCACAAAAATATGATTTAATTGTATGTCTGGCTTACAAAATCTTAGACTTTTTAATGAATATTAAGATTTTTCTACTTCACTCTTAAACTTTTTTTTCAAGCAGTAATTTTTCTTAGCGTTAAAGACTGAAAAGAGTGAAATTTCTTTCCTCTCCTTTTTCCTATTTCTTTTTCTTTTCTTTTCACTGTAAATATCCAAACTTAAGGCAACATTAACACTTTTATTTTGGGAGGAATTTAGATTCACTTATAATTCTAACTCTAATTCACATACTTTCCACAAAACTATTTCTTTTAAAACTAAAAAGAAATTCTCTTTTGTCACTTATTTTGTCTTTTATAATTATGATATAGAAAATAGGGAAAATAATTAAAATGCAATAAGTAAATACTCAGGTAAGATAGAAATGACTATTTGTGGATGAAGTATCACTTGATCTATCTATCTATCTATCTATCTATCTATCTATCTACCTATCTATCTATCTATCTATCTAAAGTATCCAATCACAAAGTTGTGATTTTGTTTGCAAAATCCTTTGCATTCCAACCACTGCAGTTAAACACATTTCATATTTAGAGAGACTGTAAGTAGATTTTTCTAATCCTTCTGATGTTCTTAGACATTTGCTTAATTTCAGAAATTTAACCCAGAAAAGCCATTAATTTGCATTTCAGATATATACAGTTAATTCTGTGAAAATGTGACTCATATAGTGTAGGGTTTATGCATTAAGACCCTAACACTCAAAAACTTTATAAGTGACGTATAAAAAAGATTGAAATCTGATAAAAATGATAGCACTCTTTCCCACACATTGGATGATTGGAAATATGCACATATTATAATAAACATGGCACTTTTCTTAAAACAAATCTGAAGTTTACGTGTGGAAGTCAACAGCAGGAGGACTGTGGCTTATGCATTCTTGTGAAGTACTGGAAGGTGGATTATTTGAAATCAGACGGAAATTTCTAAGGCCACATGTGGACAGGTGTGGCTCATAACAAAGGCCTGAGAACTGAGGTAGCTGGCAGATGTTTGTGGGGAGAGAGAGAGAGAGAGAGAGAGAGAGAGAGAGAGAGAGAGAGAGAGAGAGAGAGAGAGAGAGAGAGAGAATGGTGTATCCACAAGTGGCTCCAGTCACCTGGGTGCTACTTTTTGTTTTTATCACATTTATCTAGTGTAGCACAGGGAGAAAATGGTACATAAGCAAATACAAAGTTTATATTGTCCTCAAATTTTTCCCTCCTATATCAATTGCACAGGAATGTATTCACATTTCCAAAACTAAGGGTGTATTAGAACTGATTATACTCTTTGTTAAAAAGTAGAAATAAAAGAATTCCTCACATGGAGTGAGAACAATTTAATGCTTTGGAACTATCACATACAACCTGTTTTAGACTTATTAGGCTGTTTGGTACCTATTTTGGCTGCTACCACTGTCAGCACAACTAAATTCATTTATTCCATGACCCTTTAAATTCAGTTGTGGGTTTAGTACCAAGTAAGTTAAGCAGGTGTAGTTTTTATCTTTCTGGAGTTCATGCTTCCTAAAACTTTCAGTGGAAAATATAGGGGGAAATGAAATGAAGACATTCTTTAAATTATAAGGGTTATGTATGTGCAAATGGAGCACATAAATCCGGTAATACAGGGAGGGAGAATTTTTTCTCTTTGTTCAGTTAGGATTAGCCTCACCAATCCTAAACTTTGAGAGGGTGGAAAAGTGAGGCGTTTTTTCATTTATTTTTAAGTTAGAAAAATTTGTGTCTTTTATTCAGTACAAATGGCCAAAATAAAAGTACCATAAAGGAATACTTGATTTTCTCCTCCAAACTTTTACCTTCCCAAGTCTTCTGAGTTCAGTAAATCGCATCCATTTATTTTTCAAGGCAAAACAGTCATCTTTGATCCTCATTTCTCTCATTTCATCCCTCTTTCCCTACACACACCTAATCGAACTTCTGTCAGAATCTGACCATTTATACCTTATCATCATCTTTCACCTGACTACGGTGTCCTCTTAGCTATTCTGCTTTCTACTATTTTTACCCTATAATCCATTCTCTACCTAGCCTCCAGGGTAGTAATTTGGAATTATAAATGAGATCATATCCTTCTTCACTTTAACCTTCCAAAAGCTTCCCATCTCATTTTAGACAAATTCTAAACTTGACCAGAGCATATAAGGCTGTACATTATCTGACTCCTAATTGGATCTCTGAGTTTATCTGCATTGCTTTGGTTCTAGCCATCCAGCCACACTGCTTTCTTTCTCCAACTCGAACACCAGCTCTTACTTCTGCTGGAAGGTGCCCAAAAGGGTTTTTGCAGATAATCTTCTTGTTTTGATCTCAGTATCGATCTAGTTCTAGCATGTACTCCCTCCACCATTTCCCATCTTTCTATACCCTCCTATGAAATCACTCATTTTATTTTCTGCACAGCTGAATTACTATCTGATATTATTTCAATCATTTTGTTTGTTCATTTGTGTTTATTTTTTCCTTTCTCTAGAATGGAAATTTCATAAGAGCTTATCTTTCTTGTTCAGTATCATATCCCTGGCACCTTTTTTTAGTGCATGATATATGTATTGTCAATATATATATTTGTGAAACAAATGAGGTAGAGAAAAATAGAGAGAAAGACTATTTTTTTCTGATAACAGGCAGAGTTTTGTGCTGTTTTATATAAATGTTTTCATACTAAGTAACAGTTTTGAGCCTAAGAAGTCATTTCAACCAGGTAACAGAAATCAATGATGGTAAGCATATAGAGATGACTTCTTATATATAAGGACCTATATCCTTTCCATATATTAACTCATTTAATTCTTACAGCATCCCTTTGAGGGAGGTACTATAATTTCAGATTTATAACATAAGAATATTGAGGCCCCTGAATTGCACAGTTGGTAGGGCTGGCATTTAAGTTAGGCATCCTAGCTATAAAGTCAGATGGCTTAGATAGTATACCGTCTTGGCATCTAATCACATAGTCATGCTTTTCTAATGTGTGACCTGCTGCCTAGCACATACCATAATAGAAAACCTTGAGCTCTTTTTAGCTAAAAAATAAGAAAGATAATAATCAGTTAAAGATAAGAACTATTACACATTAATTATGACATAAAAACAATATCAGTGAAAAGAGCTCAAACATATACATTTGATCGACTCTGAAAGAATTTTAAACATGAATTTTAAACATTGTATTAGTCAGCTGTTACTGTAGCAGAAAAACCATCCCAAACAAACTTATGGAGGAAGAGGTTTATTAGGAGCTCACAGTTAGTAGATAAGTCTATAATGGTGGCAGGGCAGGCATGGCAGCAGTGGTGATAGATCCTGTGGTTGCTGAACTCACAGTATGGAAGACCAGGAACAGAGAGAGATCTGTGCTGCAGATTTGGAGTAAAAACTTCCAAAGGTCTATCCCCAGGGGGCTACTTACACCAAGTTAAGCCCACCTCCCAAAGACTCACAACTTCCCAGGATAGCGCTACTGGTTGAGAACTTAATGTTAAAGTACATGACTTTGTGGGGACATATTATATTTAAATCATGACAGATATATTCATTGGTTAGCAACATGTGGATTTTAGGGTAAATATCCACTTAAACTTAGTCTGGATCAGTCATTGACTATCTTCTCTCACTAGCTTGTATCTTTTAGGAAAGGCATCTGGAAAGCAGTTTGAAATTTATTTTAGAACCCACAATGCCAGCCTTAGCATAGCCTAAGGTACAGAAAACAAAAGAAAAGGGACTATGACTTTCAGAAAGTACAGCAGAGGGAACAGACTGGGTAGAAACATGTATTCAAATACTAGGAGGACTGCCAAAATCTACAAGGGAAGTGATAACAATAGGATGGAGCTTTCATCCAATGGCATGCTTGCTGGGACTCATTGACCTCACTGTGTCTACTGATTTGGAGGATAGTGCCTGGAATCAGGAGATAAAGATCTTGTCTTTCTCTTGCAACTTATCATAAGCCAACTGCATGTCAGTATGTATGAAAATGGTGATACTATGCTGCATTTAACCATTTACTTACATAGGAGCAGAATATGGTCATATGTCTTCTTAGAGCATATTGTTATTTTTATGGATGCGATATTTTTTAGTTCAGTAAATAAGTAGAATAATGGTTATGGAACCAACGGAGATGCTTTCGTTGTACACTAACAAACACTTAAGCTAGGAAAACTTTGAGATGGAGAATTAGTCCTTATTGTCAAGCATAATTCATGTATAAAAGGAGTAGAGAAAACCCACTGATAACTTCTGGGGCTGCAGAACCATGGGATGGTAGAAGGTACAGATATATTGTATTGTTCTTTTAATTTTAAAATATGAAATTGTAAAAAAGCCAGTAAAATGTGTTTTAATATGTCTTCATTTCCTCTTTAGTTTGACTATTTGGCCTAAAGTATGAAATTCAGTCTAAGAAAGTTAAATATTGAACATATTGCCATTATTCTATACTAGATTTGTATTATCAAATGAATAAGACATAGTCTATTGAATAGGAATGTGTAGCTTAGCTGCTCTGCATATAATGAAGAAAACTTAAAGATGTTTTTCCTTGATGGCTAAGGAAGGCAGTGTTTTATGAGTCCTAAAATGTGGTGAAGAGGGAGCCATCCAGAGAGTTAGCAGACTTATTGGAGAGCAAGGTTTGAGGGGGAAAGTGGGTTGTTAGCAACAAACTAACTTTGACGTGAGGCCATGGAACTTCTAAGAAGGGTAATTCTCAAATTCAATTTTAAATTATTCCCTGACCAACTCTTTTCTGTAATTTTTCCCTGTTCCACTTAAATTTTTAATACAATATACAAATCTCATTCTTCTTTGAGGAGTAGGAGGGGAGAGCCCAAGTGGTGTAGAAAAAATATCACAGCTGAAAAAAATAAAGTGAAAAGATAAGGGATGTATCTTAAGTTCAGAATGACAGGTGATAAGGAGTATCCATCTACTCGTGAGAATGTGTGAAACTTTAGGGGAGAGTTCTGGAGTATGCACAGTATGTGGAGTAGGAACTTAATTCTTTTAATTTAATTACAAAAGCAATGACATCTCTAAAGGCAGAAAGACTTGGGAATATTTGGGCAGTAGACACTTTGGTTTATATATGTAAATATTTGTATTATGGAATTTGGGGAATATTGTAGGCAAAAGCATTATGTAGCCACTAAAGAGAACTGAGCATCAGCAGACATAAGATGTGAGAAAATATATCTTCTCTGCATCCATTTACCTTACTTATTTCAGTAAGTATTGTGCATCCACTCCTTCTCATATTTGGTCCATATGGTTGGGTTAAAGCATCACCATTTTCTCCAAGGGTAGAATATATAATTTAGCCTAAGAAGATCAATAATTTCAATCTCCTAGCCACAGAATTTCATTAGATATGTAGGCACTGATCCAACTGGCACCAATGAAATGCAAGGAGTTTTCTGAGACTTTCAGGAAGCCTACCTTTCCCCTAGACCTAAATCTTATATTGATTTTATATTAGGGATTTATTTAGTAGGGCAGTAGTAATAGTAACTGAGATCCTGCTGCCAAGATGCTAAGCAGGGAAACCATTGGAACCACAGTTATAACCAGGAAGAGCAATAACAATGCAACAAATGATGAGGACACAGGAAGAGGAGAATCTGAGCGAGGGAAACAGGAACAGAGTAGATTAACACAGAACTTATGCCAGGTCCCCTGTTTAGGCTGCATGTGTGATTCCCTTTAATCCTCAAACAATTATTATTATCTCAATATGGCAGATAAGGCACTTAGGACTTGTTGTTGTTGTTGTTAGGTGCCGTCGAGTCGGTATCCGACTCATAGCGACCCTCATAGAGTTTTCAATGGCTGACTGTTTTGGGATTGCCTTGGGAGTGGATTGCCAGGTCCTTCTCCCATTTATGCGGTGCTGGGAATTGAACTCGGTGCCTCAGAGACTGCAGCGCAGCGCTCTACCAACTGAGCTAAATCCCAGCCCCCACTTAGGACTTAGGCTGAGTAAATTGCCCAAGGCAAAAGCAAGACTTAAATATCATAATATTTAAGTCCCATTACATGCTCTAATATTATCTGCCCCTGGAATTCCAAAAATAAGAAAATCAGGAATTTAGGGGCTAATAGGTTTACAAAGATTTTACCTATGGGCTCATAGGTAAGATAATTATGTTTCTTGCTTTCTATGGGATTACAACTCTGCCTTCATCCTCCATGTCCCTTGCTCAGCAGGTTTACTGCAGAAAACTTGAATTATATCCTTTAGCATATTAATTGTTGATTTGAAAGCCTTATATTTCCCTTTATAAAACAGAAAGTGGAATTTACTTGGTGGTAAACAATGTTTTAAAATTGTAAGTCATAAAATTCAACTACTGTCCTTTACCTATTCTTATTGGTTCTTAGTTCATTTGATATATCTTACCCTGTGGCATCTGATCCCATCAGATCTCAGAAGTTAAGTAGGGTCAGGCCTGGTTAGTACTTGGATGGGAGACCACCTGGGAACACCAGGTGCTGTAGGCTTGGGAGATGGACCCAGCAATCCACTCCCAAAAATCAATCTGCCATTAAAAACCCTATGAACAGCAGAGAAGCACTGACAATGGTGTTTCCCCTGTTGTATATAGGGTCACTATGAGTTGGATACTGACCCAACAGCACCTAACAACAACAACAACAACAACAACAACAACAACAACAACAACTCTTATCTATAATAGGGAAGTTTGAAAACTCTGTATCAGTGTGCAAGTTAATAAGTTTTTTTTTTTTTTTTTTTGTGGCAGAAGAGCCATTTTAAATATGAAGAAATGGTGAGGGCATTCATACTGTGGAGTTATTTTTTCTTACTCCAGAAGATTTAAGTGTTGCTTTTCTAAATGAGGAAAGTGAACTTCTGTTCCTGGTAAAGACGACATGGACAATGGAAGCTATACCCTCCTGGTTAAGGCTGTGCAAGCTGTAAACTATTATTTCTGTCTTTAAAAAATATCCCTAACAAGCCGGGCGTGGTGGCATATGCCTGTAATCCCAGTGGCTCAGGAGGTGGAGGCAGGAGGATCGCATGTTCAAGACCAGAGGCAGTCTGCATAACTTAGCGAGACCCTGACTCAAAAAGTAAAAGTAAATGGGCTGGGGGCCCAGCTCAGTGGTCCAGCACTTGCAAAGCATGCAGGCGCGAGGCCCTGGGTTCAACCCGCAGTACCAGAAAAAAAAAATCCCTAGCTATTAGGGAAATGCAAATTAAAACAACTCTGAGATTCTACTTTACTCCAGTAAGAATGGCCAAGATCAATAAAACAAATAACAACAAATGCTAGCAAGGTTGCGGAGAAAACACTGCTGGTGGGGCTTTAAATTAGTCCAACCACTTTGGAAATCAATATGCAGGTATCTTAAAAAACTAAAAATAGATCTACCATATGACCCAGCTATTATACTATTGGGAATTTACCCAAAGGGAGATGTGTCTTCATACCATAGAGACAGCTGCATCTCCATGTTCAATGCAGCACTTTTCACTTTTAGCAAGGATATGGAACCAGCCAAAGTGCCCATCAACAGAAGAATGGATTAAAAAACTATGGTACATATACACAATGAAATATCACTCAGCAATCAAAAAAATGAAATAAGGCCATTCGCAGCAAAATGGAAAGAATTGGAGAAAATTATTTTAATTGAATGAACACAAGCTCAGAAAGAGAAATACCACATGTTCTCACTTATATGTGTGAGCTGAATCAAAATTATAAGAGGGAAAAAATCCTATGTTGACATCAGAACATAATAAAAAATAAATAAATACAAAGCTAAAATTGACTTAGTGGAGAAGGGACAATTTGGGGAATGCAAAAGAAGGAAGGAGAGATCTAGCAAAAGGAGGAAATCCTGGGAGAGGAGAGGGGGGAGAGGAGGAATGAGGAATGGGGGAGGGGGGAACTCAGGGTGAACAGCCCAACTTTAATAGTCCTGGAAATAATTATAATAACATCAATAATACCAAAGAATGGTATTAATATAGATGGCTAGAAAATTCATGTAACAATGCTGACAATGTAAAAAGAATATTCACCACAGAAAAAGTTTCAATCTTAAACATAATTGGAACCTAAGGATATGTGGAAAAATATTACCATAAAAAGATAAGCAAATGGAAGAGTAGTCTTTGGTGGGGGGGATGGAGGAGGAAGTGCACAAGAGGGTAAGGGGGAACTTATCTGTGTAATGTACAACAAAATGCATAGATGGAAATGTCACAATGAAAAGCATGTCAGAATAAATCACATTAAGGTGTACATTAAAAATTTCCAATAAAAAATAGCCAAAGAAAGGTGATTTCTAGAAATAGATGTGGAAACTAATGTCTGTGTTAACTACTGATTTCTAGTTATAGGAAAGAAAAAGATGTCATCTTCAACATATGGAATTCATGTCACGAAAGCCTTTTATTGTTTAAAAGGAGTGCAGTGAATGAGGGAGGGATCTAGCAGAGGGAAGTGAGGATGGGAGAAGACAGGAAGGGAGAGGTCAACTTCAAGGTAAACAGCACAACTTTATTAATGTGGTTAAAAAAAGGGGAAGATAGAAAAAATACAAAAATAGCTTAATAATAATAATAATAATAATAATAATAATAATAGCAATAATACCAAAGACTGGCAATAATGTAAACAGACTAGATCACTTATCTAATACCACTAAGAATGTAAAAAGGTAGATCACTATAGAAAAAATTTTGGACTTGAATCAAAATTGAGATGTACATATATAGATAAATATTCTCACAAAAGGACATGCAAGTAGGAAGGAGATCATTGTGGGGGATGAGGATCCTTGTGGGGGCAGGGGGTTCATGAGAGGGTAGGGGGGAAGTTATGTGAGCAATGTACAATGAAATGCATTTATGGAAATGTCACAAGAAACTCATGTCATAATGAAACCCATTAAGTTATACATTAAAATTTTCCAATAAAAAATCCTTCAATAAATAATAATATTAATAATAATTAATAAAAGGTGGAATTATGCATTTGAGGGCTCATTCCTTACCTTCTTCCCTAATTCAGTCTATGGCAGTGATTTAAAGGGAGAAGTAGTGCCAAATATTTCTCCTCCTGCTCCATTTTCTAGATGTTTTGGGATTTCTTTAACCTAGAAATCATCACAGTGCACACTATCTATTATGAATTGATATTATATGGATTGAATACCATGTTAATGATGTAGATTGAAAGCAATTGCTGAAAGTCATCACAAGGAGAAGAGGTAGTTCTCTAAGAACAGTCTATCTTGAGGGAGCAAGAGACAAAGACAAAAGACTGTTCTCAAAGGAAACTGAAGGAAAAGAAATTTAAAAAATCTCTGAAATATGTTGTCATGTAACATACAGTAAAATATGATTTTACTGTAAATCTATGGAGAAAGTTTTAAATCATTCAAGGCTCAAGTGAGATCTTTGGGTTACAATATTGTAATTTTAAATTGGAAATTGTTTGGGGTGGGTGGAAGGATCTATTTCCAGGATGCACTGACCTTTTACTCTCATGAGCTAGAATACAATATAAGAGAAAGACAACATCTGTCCTGGGTTTTGTAAGGGCAACTCATGCCACCCATAGAAAACTCTTTCCCAATTATAGAATTAACTTACAATGTGCCTTTTCTCTATTCATTTGTTTGTTATTATTTTTAAAATTTACACAAGTACCGGTTTCAGCAGAATGATGGGCTTGGACTCTCCAGTCCTCAAAATCCCACAGAAACACCAATTTGAATAATTATCCACACACAAAAATTTTCACAAAAGAAAAACAAACAAATAAGCAACAAAAACCAGGTGAGAGATTATGGCACCTTAATACAGCACAAAAATAAGAAATGGCACATTGAAGAGGTAGAAAGAACAGTTTTACATTACATGCAGCACCTCTCCCCTAACCCCAGGTAGCTCAGTGTGGAGAGAGATACCCTCTGTGTGAGTGAAGGAACACCAGACTGTGCCATAGATCCCAACACTAGACATGACCTTTTAAAACAGTGCCAGGCAGGCTACCAAAGCCTCAGAGCACAGGCTGCTACCCATGTACTAATCCTCTACTCCTGACCCAGCATCAAGGTCATGGACCAGCATCAAGGTCAGTCATAGGCCTGCCCCAGTGGCCTCATGTTCTAGACTATCCCTTGCACCAGGCTGACCTCTGTACCCCATTCTTCAAGCCAGCACACTTGGACCCAGCCTCTAAGATGGCTCCTACTGATGGGGGGTCCAGGCCCATGCAGAGCCAGGCCAGCCTCTGCAGCCTCACGTTGCAGGCTGATACCTGCTGAATGAGTCTCCAAGTCTCTTCTGGCACCAGGCTGGATCCCATAGTCCCAGGTTTGAGGCCTGAATGGTGGACTCAGTTTCAAGGCTTTCCAACTGACAAGTTAACCCCAGTAGCTGCAGCTTTCACGGACACATTGCCATGTAGGCCTCAGTGGCCCTGGCTTGATGTTCACATAAACACCAGACCAGCTCCAAGGAATCAGTTACCCTAAAACCAGGCTAACACCAGAATCTTTGGGTTCTAGAATAATCCCAGTGCTAGGTTGGCCTCTAGAGACATAGACTTTAGTCCCACTCTCACACCACGATAGCCTCCATATTCCTACTCATTAGGCAAGCACCTTTGGACCTAGCCTCCATGCTGAACCATATGGATACAGGGTCCAAGCTCATACAACATTAAAGCAGCTCCTGGCCCAAGTCTTCAGCCCCATGTCAGCATCAAACTGGCACCCCTGGCCTAAAACACTAGGTGAGTACCACAGACATAAGGTCCAGGCCTCCCAAGGGCAGGTCAGTTCCCCACCCTCCTGCCTGACCCCTATAACCCAACTCTAGAAGACCCAAGCCCAAGACCATCCCTGTAGACCCCAGCGCTAGACCAGCTCCCACAGACCCAGGCTCCAATACTGTTCCATATACCCATGCTCAGTTTATCCCTTGTGGAAATATCCCACTGGCCAGCATGTGCACACTCAGCCTCTAAGTCAGCACTAGTAGACATGGGCTCCTGGTCAGCTCTAGTGCCTTCAGGCATCAGAAGAGCTACAACAGACCCATGCTCAGTGGAAGTCCCACTACTAAGTAAGCCCTAGGCTCCAGACCAGTCCCTCTGCTCCCAGCTCCATAGGATCCAGATCTACACAGGGTCCAGACTCAACAAAGTAGATGCAAGTTCCAGGTCAGATCTTGTAAACCAAAGCCAAGCGCAGCCCTTCATACCCAGGCACTAGACTAGTCCCCATGGACTTGGGCTCTGGAGTCATTATAGTTGTCTTACATGTTAGGCCTAATTTAGTACCAGGGTAACATTCATGGACTTATGCTCTAGGCCAATCCATACACCTGGCAAACCCATGAAGATTCAGGCTCTATGCCAACTTCAGTACCAGATTAATTTCTGTGAACTTAAGTATGCTACAGTGGACCCAGGCTTCAGGCTGAATTCCATGGACCTAGGAACGAGGTCTAGTTATCTCCTGACCCAGGTATGTGGCCAGTCTTCCAAAGGACTCCAGCAGCAAGTCCATGCTCAGATCACATCAGAGAACCAGCAGAGAATCTCCATATGGGTGACTAATAAGGGTTTTCCTAGGAAAAGCTACTTTGCATACTGGAATAAGTCCTCATTTCTTCAAATGTATAGACATCAACATATGGCAACAAGATAGACAAACAAACAAACAAACAAACAAAAAACCAAAAAAACAAAGAGATACACTACTATCAAAAGAATACAGTATTATTTTAGTAGTTGACACCCAAGAAATGGAGATATAGGAATTGACTGACAAAGAATTCAAAATAATTGCTTTAAGGAAACTCAGTGAACTTGAAGAAAATACAGAGAACATTCAGTGAAATCAAGAAGATAATACATATCCCAAATGAGAAATTAAGCAGGGAAATTTAAAATTATAGGGAAAAAAATCAAATTCTAGAGCTGAAAAATACAAAGAATGAAATGAAAATTGCAATATAGATCATCAATAGTCAAATTGATCAAGTGAAGAAAGAATCTTTGAAACTCAAAAAAAAAGTACATTTGAAAATAGAAGAGAAAAGAGAAAGAAAAGTAAAGAGTGAAGAAAGGTAATAATATTTGTGGAGCAGCAGCATAAGTGCAAATATTTGAGTTACAGGATTTCATGAAAGAGAAGAGAAAGATAAAGGAGTAGAAAGATTATTTGAGGACATAGTAGCAGAATACTGTCCAAATTTGGAGAAAGATAAATACCATGTGAAGGAAGGTTAGAGAAAAGTAAACGTATACAGATATTTTCATCCAACAGCAGCTGAGTACACAGTCTTGTCATGCACACACAGAACATTCTCTAGGATGAACCATATGTTAATATGTTAGGCCACAAAATGAATTTTGAATAAATTTATGAAGAATAAAGTCATCTCAAGTATATATACACACACACATACATACCACAATGATATGAAATTAGAAATAATAGCATGAGGAATTTCAGAAAATTCACAAATAAATGGAAATCAAACAACAAACTCCTGAAGAACAGAAAAGAATAAAGAAATTAAAATAGAAATTTTCAAAGTCTCAAATGAAAATGGAAAAAATACAACCTAACATTACTTAAATGGTGTATCAAAATCAATTCTAAAGGGAATTTTATACCAATGAAGCTCTATATCAAAATGGAATAAAGTTCCCAAATAACCACATGGTACCTCAAGACATGGTACACCTCAAGACAAACAAACAAACAAATAAACAAAAAACCCAGCAAATTATGCCCAAAGTTAGCTTTAGGAAAGGAATAATAAAGATCAGTATAGAAATAAGTGATATGAGACCAGAAAAAGAAATGAAAAATCAATGAAACCAAAAGTTGTTTTTAAGAAGATTAACAAAAGCAACAAACATTTGTCTAGTCTAAGATAAAACAAAAAAGCCCTCAAAATCAGAAATGACAGAGGAAATGTTATAACTGATACCACAGAAATACAAAGGCTTTTAAGGGACTATTAGGAAAAATTATGCACCAATAAATTAGGTAACCTGGAAGAAATAGATAAATCCCTAGACACATGTAATGTACCAAGACTGAAATATGAAGAAATAAAAATTCTAAGCAGACCAATAATGAGTTTGAATCATTAATAAAAAATTCTCCCATTAAAGAAAGCCAAAGACTTGATGGTGTCACTATTCTACCAAATATTAAGAGGAGAAAAAAAAATCATTCCTTCTCAAACTCTTAAAAAAAAAAATTACCAGGCATGGTGGCAAACACCTGTAATCCCAGCAGCTCGGGAGATAGAGGCAGGAGGATCGCAAATTTGAGACCAGGGGCAATCTACGTAATTTAGTGAGACTCTGTCTCAAAAAGTAAAAAAAAATGGACTGAAGGTGCAACTCAGTGGTACAGTACTTGCAAAGCATGCAAATGTGAGGCCCTGGGTTCAACCACCAGTACTTAAAAAAAAAAAAAAAAACTGAATCAGGAATACTCATTTTATGAGTCCA
The DNA here is from genome assembly GCA_007922755.1 of Pedetes capensis. NCBI lineage: Eukaryota > Metazoa > Chordata > Mammalia > Rodentia > Pedetidae > Pedetes > Pedetes capensis. Next base: position 31,409 of record VMDO01015253.1, on the reverse strand, counting down.
GTGTTAAAAATGCCACAAGGAAAGAAAACTAGAAAAGAGGACAACATCTCTTATGAGCATAGGTACAAAAATCAATGAAATACTAGCAAACTGAATTTAACAGCATATCAAAGGGATTGTTCACCATGACCAAGTGGGGTTTATCCCAGGAATACAAGAATGGTTCAACTTAAGCAAATCTATGAGCATGATATACCACAATAACAGAATGAAATACAAGACACGTATGATTAACTTAATACAGAAAAAAGCATTGGACAAAATTCAACATCTTTTCATATTAAAAAAAAGACTCAGTAAAGTAGATATAGGAGGAATGTACCTCAACATAATAAAGGAAATATGATAAACTCATAGCTAATATCATACTTAATGGTAGAAAGTTGAAACCTTTTCTTGCAATATTAGGAAGACAAGAATGTTCACTTTCATTACCTCAAGTCACTATAGTTCTGAAAATGCTACCCAGAGCAATTAGGCAAGAGAAAAAAAATTAAAAGACATCTAAATTGACCTCAGAAATCCAAAGAAAACAATTATCCTTCATCTCATTGGTTGCTGTTCAACATGCAGTGACTTCTCTTTCATTTTTCAGTGAGTATTCCAACATGCTTCAAACTGCATTTGCAGAAAAGTCACCAAGAAGTGGCTATAAAAATGATTATCATCTAGCTCTCAGAGTCCTTCCCAAGGTAGCTAAGAAAACTATTGTCCTGTTATCTTAAAGTTCTATACCAGAGTAATTAATTGGACCTGCATAATATTTGGTAGGATAATTAGAATACTATAGTATTTATAGCTGAATTTGTGTTAGAGAAGGGAGAACTGATGTAATTGTGAGGCGAGTTGGTTATGTTAGAAGTAATCTTACTAGGAGAAAGCAAATTGCTTCTAGCTTTTTCTGCTTCCATGAATGGAGAAAAGGGGCTAGCTGACATTTCTAAACAAATCATACCTGAACAGTTGATGGAACTATATCTAGAACAGCTTGTTGGAATTATAATCTGATTATATTTTATGTACTGCTCCACTATTCCCTGCATCTTATCTTTATTTCTGTTTATCAAACTGGAATGTTAAATGAGGATATCATAAGAATGCCCCCATGTGTTTGTGAGTTTATTTTGCTGTGGGGTCTTGCGTGTTGCTGGGATACTGACAGTTATGCCACTGGTATTTTAGATACCGGCAGGGCCACCTATGGTGGATAGCTGAACTTCCAGATTAAGACAAACTAGGGAGCAGGGCCCCACAGTCCACTCCTGGAACAATTAGCCACTGAAAATCCTCTGAAGATCAGAGAAGCACTGTCAAATATAGTGCTGGAAAATGAGACCTCCAGGCTGGAAACAACTAGGGAAGATTTGCCCTCTCACTATGCCCAGTGTGAATTTTTGGCATTTTCATCTTCACATTTTAACTTTCACCTGGACTCACAGGGAGAAATAGCTTCCAAGCTACTTAGGGGATATAATATAGGGCAATTTCCCTCTAATTTTATATCTACATGTCTATATCTATCTGTCTATTGATCTATCTATGTAGTTTTTCTATGGTTACATAAGTGAACAGAATATGTAAAGAGGCAGGTTTAATTTTAGGATGTGTTAGGAGAGAGAAGCAGACAGGTAAGCTGCCCTCTCCCTTATTGATAAAACAAGATGAACTCAACTACACCTAGAGAATTTCTTGTCTGAGTGAGCTAGGTGTTTTTTTTTTTTTTTTTTTTTGTTGTTGTTGTTGTTGTTTTACTTTTTGTTATCAATACTTCTTGTGAAAGATTTACATCTATGAGTCCTTGTGTCATTATAGCATTAATACTTTTCAAACTATGGTTACATTTTAGGGGGAATTTATTTGATTGTACCTGGGAGTAAAGTCATTCTGTTTGATAATGGGTAGGGGAGAGGTGTGACCAGCTCAGCTGCTCTTAATATAGATTTGTGGAAGAAGTCACTGTGTTTATCAAGACTTATATTTATTTGGGTTATAGAGCTAAACCCCCCTGTGTCTGTCAGTTTGTCATGCTGTGGGGGCTTGCATGTTGCTGTGATGCTGAAAGCTATGCCACAGGTAATTCACATACCAGCAGGGCCATCCATGGTGGACAGGTTTCAGATGAGCTTCAAGACTAAGACAGACTAGGGAGAAGGACACAGCAGTCTACTTTTGAAAGAATTCACCATTGAAAGCCCTATGAATAGCAGAGAAGCATTGTCAAATGTAGTGCTGGAAAATGAGCTCCGCAGATCAAAGGACTACCGGGGAAGACTTGCTTCCTCAAAGTAGAGTCAGTCTTAATGACAGAAATGGAATAAAGCCTTTGGGACCTCCTTTTGCTGATGTGGCACAACTCAAAATGATAAGAAGCATAGTGGATGCAACAATGGGCTCAAACATAAAAAGATCATGTGCATTGCTCAGTGTTGGGTAGCATTTCATTCTCTTGTACATAGAGTCACTATGAGTCAGATTTGACTTGACAGCACCCAACAAAAACAACAATAGAGATAAACATCTTTTCCTAGGTTTTCTTCCAGTTAGATATGCCCATGTGTTGAAATTCTAGCCAATGGAATGTAGACAAAAGTAATGTGTGTCGTTTTAGTTTAATATGCATGATCCTCTATATTCTTTTCTTGCTCTAGCTGACTGGAATGGAAATATCATCTAGGAGCCTGAAATGGTAGAGTCACAGTGTGGAAAAAGGAAGGATGAACAATAACCCTGTGTCATTAGAACTTCCCTTTGATTTCAGATCACTTGCATAGTCCTTATTAAACCTTCTATCTGTTTATTTTAGATTCCTGGATATTGCCTACTTTGACTTTTTGTAACTTTAAATATTTTCCTTTTGATTGCATTCCATACAACTACTTCTAATAATGTATTTTTTAAAAACCCTGTGTGATTAATGATCTTTTGTTTTGTTTTCTCTTTGTCCTCTCTGAACTATACATTTTTTCAGCTAGCTCCTATATCCTCAAATTCTGGTATTGGATATCTCTTTTCCCTATTCCCTAAGGTCTATCATAACTGGAAATACTATATGGGAAACTCTGCAACCTAGTATTTGTTGTTGTTAGGTGCTGATGAGTAACCTAGTATAAGTCAATGCAACAAAAATATATGCCTTAACGGTATTATAGGGCAGATTCAGACAAGAAACATTTTCATTTTTATCACTTCACAGAATGACCAGTGTGATAAAGGCTCTCAAAAACATCACAATGAAATTATAAAATGGTTCTCTTATTAGAATCTATTTTCTATCAAAACCCTTTTTAAAAGCTCTATTTAATAAAAGCTATGGCATCCAATCCTGTCAGACTTAGAAGCTAAGCAGGGTCGGACCTGGATAGTACTTAGATTGGAGACCACCTGAGAACACCAGGTGCTGTAGGCTTGGAGGAAGGACTGGCAACCCACTCCCCCAAAACAATCAGCCATTGAAAACTCTATGAATAGCAGAGAAGTACTAACAATAGTGTTTGGCTGTTGTACATAGGGTCACTATGAGTTGGACTCTTACTTGACAGCACCTAACAACAGTCTGAAGGTTTCTATATGAAATGTGTGATTCAGAATAAAAAGATGGAATTATCATTATATTTTCACATTTATATACTACAGGCCATATAAGTAAAACTGAGTGGCTTTGAAATCTTGCAAATTCTTAAAACTAAATTGTTTAAAGTGCTAGGCACTTTTCTTACTTTTTATCTTTTTAGTGTTAGAAGGATTTGGCTATTAAATTGGGATGTATTTAAAATTAGTTGTTAGGAATCCTTGGAATGGATACCCAAGTTCCTGTGTCTTTCTCTGCTTTGTGATGTCATATCACATAGAAACTCATGACCCATCCTCTTCTTAAAGAAAGGAAGAAAACTCTCCACAAAATAAAGATATTAAACAGTTTTCTGAATATACAGAGATATTTTAAAATTAATATATATTTTTTTCTTTTCAGTGGATAAATATTATTGGAGGGTTGATTCACCTTCTCCTCACCACCCACCCCTTTCTGTTGATAACAGATACATCTGAGGAGAAAGTGGATAAAGATTTACACAATAAGGTAATGGTAAATTCCCACTATTGTAATAACTGTTGTTTGCTTCTCAGTGCAGACAGGATTCAATTAATCAGTCTTGGTTACAAAGATGTATATTTTATAATATATATTTAGGCATATGTGTGTGTATTTCCTTATATTTCCACACAATTTTTAGCAATAAGTAGATCCTTCATATTTCTTTATATCCTGCACTTATTGGAAAGGTAAAATAGGCTAAAAGAATACTGATGTTTATTGAAGGAAGAATATCTTTTAAATAAAAAAGATATAAAAACCACATAGAAAGGTTTTGACCATCAACTTAATTAAATGCATGAAACCCCCTTTGTTTATTCAGCATTGCTGATTTTACTCACACCAATGAGTAAGTTTTAAATTCTAGTTTCCACATCACATCATGCATCATCACTCTTGTGCGAATGTAACACACTGAGTTAGCATCTAAGGTGGCAACTTAAAACTGTACACCAGGGAGGTAAAGGACATGTTTTCCTAGAACTATTGAAAATCTCTAAGCAGTTAGCATCTGCAACTCTCAAAATGGGTAAACTGGGAATGTTCTCTGGGTAGAGTGGAAATATGAAAAACATATTGTTTGAATGAATATTTAAACTTATCTCTTGCATTCTTAACTTTAAAATTCCTACACTAAAAAATGAAATAGGATCTTATTTGAAAACTTTTTATACAACTTGTGGTGAATTGATAAGGTTATATGAGTGGTTAAGATGCTATGCTCAATTTAAATATTTTATTCAAGCTAAGAACATTGTATAACCTGTAAAACACACACATTTTACCCTGAGGACATATGATAAATCATTATGTGCTATCTTTCATTTTGTTGAGAATTTATGGTACAGGTTTTGTCGAAAATGTTTAAGAGCTATGAGAAAAGCCATATATATCCACAGATTAGATCCATTTGGAAAGGATGGTAGTATCATATTACTGTGGTTTTGCTGATATGGTCTTTAGCTTTTAACTAGAAGCTGCCTCAAATGTAAAAAATAAACAGCCATTGTTGAACAAAATTCCTTAACTGTTTATTTGAATCTACTTACCTATGTCAGAGGCCAGCCTTACTGATGCAGTTTAGATAATTAAGAAATAGGAGAGAAATCTGGACTTCTTTCCTGAAATAATGAAGACAATAAAAATGTAGTTATTTGTAAAAAATGGTTAAATTGACTCACTTATTAAATCCAGTTTTAAATTGGCAGACAAGAGGAATTATTGATTTTGACTTGGAAATAAGAAAATGTTAGGAAAAAATTAGGATTCTGACACAAAAAATTTCTATAGTGTAGATTTGTGAAAGATAGTTCTCAGCTCCTCAGAATTGTTCTCATTAACTCCTTCTTCAAAGGAAGGCTTCACCCATAGCCTCTCATGTGTCATTTTATGTTATGGGATATTATATTAATCTATGAAATATGTCCTTTAGAATGATCACCTTTCTTCTAAGTGATTCTGCCAGGGTAAGAAATTTCTATCAACCTGAACATGTTTCATTCCTGTTCAGTTCTTGAATTAAGATGATCCTCAACCTATGATGGCTTATAATTTTTTGACTCTACTATGGTGCAAAAGTGATGTGCATTTAGCAGAACCCATCCTTTGGGTTTTGAATTTTGTTCTTTTCCTAGGCTAGCCATATGCAGTATGATCCTCACTTGCAATGCTGGGCAGTGGCAGTGAGCTGCAGTTCTTAGTCAACCACTCAGTCAGGAGGGTGAAAAAGTGGTATTCCATGGTGTACTCTGGGGCTCAGCTGTGGTGTTTGGTAGGGTAGTTATATCAAGTGCATTTTATGGCTTATGATATTTTCAACTTAAAATGGGCATTTTGGGACATGACCCCATCATAAGTTACAGAGCATCTCTATTCCTCTTAGGCAGAAAATCGTAGCATTTATGTTATAGATAGAGCTTGTGAGAAGACCATTGCCTTTGGATATCTTATTAACAAGTTAATAGTGTAATTTCTCAGGAAATAATTTGTCCTTGTGAAATAATATTGAAGTTGGTAAGCTTATTTTAGAAGTCACAACATGAGCCACTGGTTGCTTCAGGACTAAGAGCAGTGAACCCTAGAGTACATTGAGTTTTGATATTCATCTAGTCAAAATCATTTAATTATCTTAGAGAAAATAGTGGACTGTTTCCCAAGAATGGAGGGGTGGTTGTAAATGTGACATGAGGTAGAATGAATCTTTTATTTTAATAGGTGGTAATTTTCTCTATGACCATTGAAATGAAAAAAAATTATCACATTCCTGCTCCATGGAGTAAGGCCACTGCTTGCCTCATCTTGTCAGAGAATTCATATCTCTGGTTTATGAACTTATACTAAGTAAAACTAATTCCTCTAGGACCAGGAAAACTTAAGAATATAGGAAACAAAAGACTGACTATTCTTCCAGGATAGAGGGTAAAAAGAAAATTGTTTTCACTAATTTTGAGTTACTTACAATGAAAATATAAGAGAATAGTTGAGTTGATTATGCTTCTCTTATTATGTTTAGAAGACAGCTAGTTGAAGGTATAACAACAAGATTGAAAATGGGTAAGAATATAACATAATAATAACTATTTTCAAATACTCTCAAGCAGTATTAAGCAAATACCAGATACTTTAGTGGGTCACTTATTTTTGTGGAGTTTGGTTGCATGGCAATGTTATGCTTAAGTTGCTACTATTTTATGAACATGGCAGAATTTTTCAAAATTGTACCACTTAAAAAATTTGGCAAGTGAAATGTAAAAACATTAAATCTGTATTGAATCAATTGGAATACAAAATGTACTCTGAAGACTTTTAGGAATGAATGGAAATGAAGAGAGGAGCACATTGTCATTTTTGATGAAAATAGAGGCTATAAAATTCATTTTCTTATTTTGAATAGGATATAAAGATGACTTGTTGTTAGGTATGGTCCAGCACAGTCTGACTCATAGTGACCCGATTTACAACAGAATGAAACATTCCCAGTTCCATGTGAGGCACATGATCTATTTTATGGTTTAACCCATTGTTGCAGCCACTGTGTCAATCCATTTGGTTGAGGGTATCCTTTTTTCATTGACCTGCCAGTTTTCCAAACATGATGTCCTTCTCCAGGGATTGGTCCCTCCTGACATGTCCTAAATATGTAATATGCAGTCTAGCTGTCCTTACTTCCAAGGGGCATTCTGATTGCCCTTCTAGGACTGATCTGTTGGTTCTTTTGGCAGTCTGTTGTATAGTCAATATTTATCTTGAACACCAAAATTCAAAGGCATCAATTCTTTTCCTACCTCCCTTATTCAATATCCAGCTTTCATAACCATATGATGCTACTGAAAATAGCATGGCATGAGTCAGGCACACCTTCATCTTCAATGTTACATCTTTACTTTTCCACACTTTAAAAAGGTCTTTTGCAACAGCTTTTTCATGCAGTACATCTTTTGATTTCTTGACTGCTGCTTCCATGGGTGTTGATTTTAGATCCAAGTAAAGCAAAATCTTGGACAACCTCAATCTTTTCTCCATTTATCATGAAGTTGCATACTGGCCTAATTGTAAGGATTTTTGTTTTGTTGATGTTGAGGCCCAATCCATACAGAAGGCTGGGTTCTTTGATCTTCATTGTTGTTGTTGTTGTTAGTTGCTGTCGAATCGGTATCCGACTCATAGTGACCCTCATAGGGTTTTCAATGGCTGACTGTTTCGGGATTGCCTTGGGAGTGGATTGCCAGGTCCTTCTCCCATTTTTGCGGTGCTGGGAATTGAACTCGGGTCCTCAGAGACTGCAGCGCAGCACTCTACCCACTGAGCTAAATCCCAGCCCTGATCTTCATTAGTAAATGTTTTAAATCCTCTTCACTTTCAACAAGCAGAGTTGTGTCACTTGCATAATACAAGTTCTTAATGAACCTTTCTCAATCAAGATGCCATATTCTTCTTTATAAATTCCAGCTTCTCAGATTATTTGTTCAGCATATAGATTGAAGAGATATAGTGAAAGGATACAGCCCTGAGACACACATTTCTTGACTTTAAAACAGGCAGTGTTTCCTTATTTTGTTTGAAAAAGTACCTCCTGGTCCATGTACAGATTCCTATGAATACAATTAAGTGCTCTGCTATTTCCATTCTTCATAATTTTAGCCATAATCTGTGATGATCCACATAGTCAAATACCTTTGCATAGTCAATAAAACATGTTGTTGTTAGGTACCATCTAGTTATGTCTGACTCATAGTGACCCTTATAGGGTTTTCAATGGCTGATTGTTTTGGGATTGCCTCAGGAGTGGATTGCCACATCCTTCTCCCATTTTTAAGGTGCTGGGAATTGAACTAGGGACCTCAGAGACTGCAGAATAGTGGTCATCAACTGAGCTAAATCTCAGCCCTTCAATAAAAGATAGATATTTTTCTGGTATTCTCTGCTTTTGGTTATTATTGGGCATTAGCAATGATGTGTCTGATTCCATGCTTCTGAATCCAGCTTGATTTCCTGGCAGTTCCCTGTCTATATACTGCTATTGTCACTTTTGAACAATCTTAAGCAAATGTCTTACTTGTGTGTGATATTAATGATACCATTTGATATTTTCCATATTTGACTGGATCCCCTTTCTTAGGAATAGGCAGAAATTGGCCAACTAGCTGTTTTCCAAATCTCTTGGCATAAACAAGTTAGGACTCCAGGCTGTATCTGTGTATTGAAACATCTCTGTTGGTATTCCATCAATTCCTGGAGCTTTGTGTTTGACAGATTCCTTCAAGGCAGCTTCCACTTCGTCCTTCAGTAACATTGGTTTCTGATCATATGCATCCTTTTGAAATGGCTAGTTTTACACCCATTCTTTCTGGTATAATGACTCTGTCTATTCCTTCTATCTTCTTTTGCTGTTTTCTGTGTCATTTAGTAGTTTCTCTGTAGAATCCTTCACCATTGCCCCTGGAGGCTTCAATTATTTTTTTCAATTTCTTAAGCTTGAGAGAAAAAGAACGTGTTCTTCCTTTTTGTTTTCTATTTACACCTCTTTCCATGTGTCACTATAATATTTCATTTTGTTCTCTAGTGGCCCTCTGAAATCTTCTATTTAGTTACTTCATCATGTCTTTCTTTTACTTTAGCGGCTTATCATACAAGGGCAAGTTTCAGACTCTCTTTTGATATGTAATTTTGTCTTTTTTCCCTCTCTTTTTAATAACATTTTGCTTTTTTCATGAATGAAGTCTTTGATATTATGCCACAACTCATTTGACGTTCAATCATTAGTGTCTTATGCTTCCAACCTCTTCTTGAGGTGATCTCTGAACTCAGGTGGGATGTACTCAAGGTCATGTCTTGGCTCTTGTACACTTGTTCTAATTTTCTTCAGTTTCAGTTTGAACTTGCATATAAGTAGTTGATGGTCTGATCCACAATCAGCTCCTGGTCTGTTGTGATTTTTGATATTGAGATTTCTATCATTTCTTTCCACAAATGTAGTCAATTTGGCTCCTGTATGTTCTATCTGGTGAATTCCTTGTGTATAGTTGCCATTTATGTTGGTGAAAAATGTATTTGTAATGAAAAGGTCGGTGTGGAAAATTCTGTGATGTGATCTCAAGCATCGTTTTTGTCACCAAAGCCTTATTTTCCAACTACTGAGCCTTCTCGTTTCCAGCTTTTGCATTCCACTCACCAGTAATTATCAGTACATACTGATTGCATGTTCAATCTATTTCAGATTGCAGAACCTGGTAAAAATCTTCCCTATCTTCAATTGTGGCCTTAATGATGGCTGCATAAATTTGAATGGTCATATTAACTGGCTTTTCTTGTAGGCATATGGACATTATTCTATCCCAGTATTGCACTTCAAGACAGATCTTGAGATTTTTTTATGTTGATGAATACAACACTACTTCTCTTATTAAAGTTGTCATTGCTAACTTAGTAGACCATATGATTATCTGATTGAAAATGGCCCATGCCAGTCCATTTTAGCTCACTGATGCTTAGAATCCAATGTTTATATGCTCCATTTCCCTTTTGATGATTTCTAATTTTCCTAGATTCATACTATGTACATTCCATGTTCCAATTATTAATGAGTGTTTACAGTTGTTTCTTCTCATTTTGAGTTGTGCCACATCAACAAATGGAGGTATGTGGGGCTTTACTCCATTCAGATCTTTATGGTAGACACTACTTTGAGGAGACAGCTCTTTCTCAGTAATCTTTGCGTACTTTGCAAACTGGGGAGCTCATTTTCTAGCCTGGTATCCACAGTGTATCTCTGCTTTTTATAGGTTTTACAATGGCTAGTTGTTTTGGAATGGGGTTAGTCATGTCCTTTTCCCTAGTCTGTTTTAGTCTGGAATCTCAGTTGAATCTTGTCCACCATGGGTGACCCTCCTATATCTGTAATTCCGGTGGCACAGCTTTCAGAATCACAGCAACTTGCAAGCCCCCACAGTACAGCAAACTGACAGACATGTGGGGTTAAAGATTTAAGAGGTACTATTTAGGAACCATAGCGTAAAATATACTTGTTAGATTTGAAAATTTCTCAAAATTTAAGTGTAATATCTCAAAGAAATAAAAAATTTTAAGGATATTTAAAGTTTGATTTTCTTCTTACCATCTTCAAATGAGATGGAATTAATTAAGATCATTGTCCTCTATTTCCTGATAATTAAGTGATCAAAGCCCAGAGACAAGGAGTATTTGAATAAGCAGTATGAAGAGTTATCACTCATGTTGGATTTAACCTGAAATTCCTAAGAGCAATACTATGTTCTTGCTGGCATGTGTTATAAAGAAAGGCAATTAGAAACAATGAGCATAGGCTATAAAAGTGTTTTAAAAATCAAATCTATTTCAGTATGCATGCTAGGTTATGTTTATATTCCAATCTCAGCTATCTCTTCAGAGCAAGTTTTAATTGTATCATGCCTGCCACATAAAGCATGCTCTTCTGAATGCCCTTTCTATATTGTTTAAAGGGTTGTCCACCAGCACTTGTATCTGTGACATTTGTGTAGACCAAGGGCAATGGGACCTACATAATGACCCCAACTCTGATGCAGAAGGATGAGTTTTAGCAGGCTTTTCCTCTGTGTGTGGACTAGAAATGTATCCCCTCCATTCTTTTTTTCCCATCATCTTGTTTGTATTGATATTTGTTTTGGTTGCTTTAATGTGACTAATGGATTTGAAGTCAGTTTATTTTTCTCTGCATTGTCAATAGTTATTACTGTTTCACCTGAATTGCAATGAAATCTCCAAATCTATTTTATAGAAATATTGAGAGGCTTCTATGTATAGTTTAATGTTTGCTTTAAACCAAAAGTATTTTTCATGTGCCTATTGCTATAAAATTTTTTATACAACCTTTTTGGAAAATGTAAGACAAGAGAACTAGGTCAGGAACTTACTTTTTTTTTTAATAAAAATTATTTAGATCCATTTGAAAACAATATAATCATGTCTCAAAAAGTTTAGTATTCAATATTCAGATAATAATATGGTTGGTTGGTTGTTGCCGTTGAGTTGGTATCCAACTCATAGTGACCCTCATAGGGTTTTCAATGGCTGACTGTTTCAGGATTGGCTTGGGAGTGGATTGCCAGGTCCTTCTCCCATTTTTGTCATGCTGGGAATTGAACTCGGGACCTCAGAGACTGCAGTGCAGCACTCTACCAACTGAGCTAAATCCCCGCCAGATAATAATATAGAGTATCCAAAAAGAAGCTCAATTAGAACTTCAATAGCAGAAAGACTTCATGAGAGAATTTTAAAGTCTTAATGTTGTAAATCAGGACTTGAAGAGAAGCACAAAAAGAACGGAAAAGAGTAAGTGTAAACATTTACAATGGATTCTTTTTACAGGGTAGGGTTTCTGTCTCAGTTTGTTTCATTTTATTTTTTCCTCTAAGTTTTTTTATTGTGACTTAATTGATATTTCTTTGTCTCTATTGAAAGAACGTACCAGAGTTTAGATCAACATCATAATGAGTCAACCTTTTACTCCTAGGCAAAATTCTACAATTCCTTACAAGTAATTAAAATGAGTGAAAGAATTCATTGTCTTTCCTAAAATCTTGTGATTTTGTTGGTCTCCTAGTGAAGGAATCTGAAACAGTAGGCATAAATGAGTGAATGGTGGCAAAGCATGGAAATAAAATTTCTGAGATTGGCTCTCATTCAAAATGCCAAATCATCACCCCATTGAAGTATTGTTGTTGTTAGGTGCCATAGGGAAGATATAATGTGATTATGAAAACTCATAGATAAGTCATTTGTTCAACCAATATTGTATACTTTCCTTTGTGTTTTACTACTTTGATTGACACTGGGATAACCATGTTGTGGCTCTTTTCCTTGAGAAACTCACTGTCCAGTTCCACTTTCTAAATTATAGCTGAGAAAACTAATGCCCAGGTTGGTGATGGGACTCGTTTGAGATTATTCAGACCATTAATGACATGGACAGAACTCCAGTATACATCTCCTAAGGTCAGAGAGATAGAAGAAACAGTCTTATTCTCTTTTCTCATGGATTCACATAATCTAGGAATATATAATTAGTCACACTGCTACCAAATACTACTAATGAATAGATTTTACATTACCTAGGTTGGTAGAAATTAGGAAGATGGTCTACTATTTATACTTGAATGAATGAATGAATGTATGACATCCTATAAGACAGTGTTGCTGCTGATCTTCTGTCCTCAAATTCCATGGATGTTTTAGGTGTTCTAATATATTAGTTTCCTCTAGTTGCTATAACAAGCTGCCACAAATTTGGTAGCTTAAGGGCATACAACATTATTAGCTTACAGCTCTGAAGGTCAGAAATCTAAAATGAGTCTCATTAGTCTAAAATCAAGGTATTGGCTTTTTTCTTGCCTTTTCTACTTTGTAGTTGTTTCCTTTATTCTTTAACTATGGCTCCTTCCATTTTCAAAGCCAGCAATGGCCAATCTAGTATTTCTCACATAGCACTTCTTTTGATTCCTTTTTCTTGTTTAGGGACCTTTGTAATTATGTTGGGACATCCAAGAGATGCAGGATAACCTTCCTATGTTAAAGCCAGTGAATTAGCAGTCTTGATTCTACATGTAATCTTAATTTTTCTAGCCTTGTTAACATATTTGCAGGTGCTGGAGTTTAGGGCACGGCCAACCATATTTACAGAGGCTGTTATTTTAATAAGCTGAATAGAAACACTTGTGTGTTTTAGACACTTTGTGTGCAAACACAAGCCAAAGAAGAACTAGGAACAAATGACTAACTTGTTCTTCCACGATAAACCTAGAGTTACATTTGCTTTTCTTCAGATGCCCATTGTATATACATGTATCAGATATTACCACATAGTTGGTTTTGCCCATTAGGTTAGTGTGTTTCATTCTTAGCACTATTGATATTTTGGGCAAGATAATTCTTCCTTAGGGGTTGGGGAGTATCCTCTGCATTGTAGGATATTTAACAGTGTCCCTTTCTTCTACCTACTAGACCATATTTAGTCCCACAATTCCTCTCCAGTGGAGTCAACCAAAAACTTTGTTAGATTTTACCAAACATCCCCTTGGGGGGCAAAGATTACCCCTGGCTCTAGACTGTGAGCCTCTCTAGATTAGGAGCCATGTCTGTATTATCAGAGCCTTTGAGTGCCCTGCATATCATAAGTATCTAATAAATTTAGTTCAATAAGTAAATGATTAGAAATATTAAAATTAATCAATATCACTATAGCAATAGAAAAACCTCTTAATTCTACAATGAACATTTGAAATATAGTTAGAGATAAGCTAAGTACCAAAAAAAATTGCACACACATAGTGTTCAGTCTGAGCACACACTCTAAACTTGACAATTGTTAATGGCTACTAACTACCTGGCAAACTTTTACTACTTGCCTAATGTATTGTACTGTGTGCGTATTTAATCCACATGACAGAGACTTTCCTGAGACCTAAACAGCAGGAGACCAGGCCATGAGTGTTGTGTTTTAGAAAGCTCTACATATCACAAGTACAAAAACAAAACAGACAATGCATTTGTTATATTGTTTGGCACCTTTGATGTTGGATTCAACATTACCTCAGATCAAAGACAAGCATGTAAACAGAGACTCAGCATGACCCTTCAGCTTTACACATCTGCTCTCATAACCCCAGACCAAAGCTTTCTTACATCTCTTACCCCAGATTTTTGAAATAAAGGAAGGTTCCTCCAAATGCTGTGAAGATTTGTTGATTGTGCCACTATTGATCTCAGAGACGAACATGGATTTGGAGTAGGGGGAAGATTTGAGGAGTGGAAAATAATATGATAAGAGAAAATATATGCTGAATAATTAGGCAAATTCTTCCTCTCAGATAACAGGAGTGCAAAGATCCTTACATAATAAGCAGTGTTTACAGAATGACTAAGTTTCATATTCCTTTTTGTGTTTTGATTAGTGGTTCCAGTGGTATTCATCAGTTAGCACAGATTCTGTAGCACTTGCTCATGGAAATATTTTGCCATTAAGAACAACTTTTAAGTTTGTAAGTACACATATAATATTTAGGTATAGTATGATAAACTGTGGTATTCATTTTTTATTGGCAATTAGATGGATTGAATTTAGAATCTGCAAATATATTTAATATTTGATAAGATTTCATCACATTTGAGGAACAAAATATTCATTTCTACATTGGAACATAATAGCCTGGGAATAAACCCATGTATTTATAGTGAACTGATTTTGACAAAAGTGCTGAGAACACACATTGGAGAAAGGACAATCCCTTCAGTAAATAGTGCTGGGAAAGTTGAATATTCTCATGCAGAAGAATAAATCTAGACCCCTATCTTTCATCATACACAAAAATAAACCCCAAATGGACCAACAACTTAAAAGGAGGACACCAAACTGTGAAACCACTAGAAGAAAACATAGGAGAAATGCTATATGACATTGAAATCTTCAAGGACTTTTTGGATAAGACCTCCAAAGCATAGAAAACAAAAGTAAAAGTAGACAGATGGGAGTAGGTCAAATTAAAAAGTTTCTGTACAGCACAGTAAACAATCAACAAAATGAAGTGACAACCTATAGAAAGGGAGAAGATATTTGCAAATTATTTATTTGACAAAGGATTACTATCTAGAATATGTAGAAAACTCAACTCAAAGGTCAAAAGCTAAATAATCTAATTTAGAAATGAGCATAGAACTAAATAAACATTTGCCAAAGAAAGGCATGTAAATGGCCAGGAGATATATTAAACATTTTCAATATCACTAATCATCGGTGAAAGTAAATTGAAACTACAATGAGATATCAGTTCATTCTAGTTCGAATATCTATTATTAAAAAATACAAAAGATAACAAGTGCTGGTGAGGATATGGAGGAAAAAGAACCCTTACTTCCCACTGGTGGGAATGTAAATTAGTATAGTCATTATGGGAAACAATATGGAGAGTCCTCAAAAAACTTTAAAATAGAACCCCCATATGACCCTGAAATCTTTCTTCCAGGTATATCCAAAGGAAATGAAATCATATGTCCAAAGGACACGCACTCCCATATTGTTTACATCACTATTCACAATAGCTGAGAAATGTAATCAACCTACATGTCTATCAGTTGATGAGTGAAGAAAATGTGGCGCATATGTACAATGTAATAATACTCAGGCATAAAGATATGAAATCCTATCAAACATGACAATATGTATGGAACTAGGGGTCATTACATAAAGTAAAATCAGGCACAGAAAGGCTAATACCCAGTGATCTCACTCATATGGGGAATTGAAAAATACTGATTTTGTACAAGTTGAGGGCAGAAGGGTGGTTATCACAGGCTGGGAAGGGTAGTGGTGGGGGAGGAACAGGAAGATTTTGTTGATGAGTACCTAGTCACACTTAGGAGAAATAAGTTGTAGTGTCCTATTGCACAGTAGAGTGACTATAAATAATAATAATATACTATGTACCATATTTCAAAAAGTTATAATAGATTTTGAGTATTTTCACCACAAAGACATGCTATTTGAGATGAAAAAATGCTCATTTTTTATTGGAAAATTTTAATGTACATCTTAGTGGGTTTCATTATGACATTTCCTTATATGCATTTCATTGTACACTGGTCACATAACTTCCCCCTTACCCTCTCATGACCCTCCTCCCCTGTTCCTACCCCTGCACCAATGGTCTCCTTTCTACTTGCATGCTTTTCATGAAAATATTTATCTATATATGAGCATTGTGAATTTAAGTCCAAACTTTTTTCTATAGTGATCTACTTTTTCACATTCTCAACAGTATTAGATGAGTGACCTAGTCCATTTACATTATTGCCAGCCTTTGGTATTATTGCTACTACTACTACTACTACTACTACTACTATTATTATTATTATTATTTATTTTAGCTATTCTTGTAGGGTTTTTTTTTCTATCTTACCCTTTTTCCACCATTCTAATAAAGTTGTGCTATTTACATTGAGGTTAACCTCTCACCCCTCCATCTCTCCACATTGACCCTCCTCCCCCTCCCTTCTTTTCCAATCATCGCTTCCCTCTGCTAGACCCCTCCCTCCCTCTTTCCACCACTTAAATTGTCCCTTCTATACTAAGTTTAATTGAGCTTTTTATTATGTTTCAATTTATGTATAGGATTTTTTCCTTCCTTTAAGTTTGATTCAGCTCCCACCTATGAGTGAGAACACATGGTATTTCTCTTTTTGGGCTTGTGTTCATTCACTTAAGATGATTTTCTCCAATTCTATCCATTTTGCTGCAAATGACATTATTTCATTTTTTAAATTGCTGAGTAGTATTCCATTGTGTATATGTACCATAATATTTTTTATCCATTCTTCGGTTGATGGGCACTTTGGTTGATTCCATATCCCTGCTATTGTGAAAAGTGCTACATTGAATATGGAGATGCAGGTGTCTCTATGGTATGATGACTCATTTCCCTTTGGGTATATTTCCAGTAGTGGTATAACTGGGTCATATGGGAAATCTATTTTTAGTCTTCTGAGGTACCTCCATATTAATTTCCAAAGTGGTTGAACCAATTTACAGCCTACCAACAGTGTAAGAGTGTTCCCCTTTTTTTCCACAACCTCACCAACATTTGTTGTTATTTGTTTTATTGGTCTTGGCCATTCTTGGAGTAAGGTGGAATTGCAGAGTTGTTTTGATTTGTATTTCCTCAATGGCTAGGCATATTGAGCATTTTTTCCATGTTTCATGGTCTTATGAGCTTCTTTATTTGAGAAGTGTCTATTCAGTTCCTTTGCCCATTTGTGTATTGGATTATTTGTTGTCTTGGGAGTTGCTTCGTTCACTTCTTTGTAAATTCTGGAAATTAGTCCTCTGTCCAATGTATAGGATGTGAAGATTTTCTCCCATTCAGCAGGGACTTCCTGGACTCTGTTGATTGTTTCCTTTGCTGTACAGAAGCTTTTAAATTCCATGTAATTGCATTTATCTATTCTTGTTGCAATTTCCTGAGCAATTGGAGTTTTATTAAGGAAATGTTTTCCTATACCTATATGTTGGAGCATATTGCCTATCTTTTTTTCTAGCAATTTTAAAGTTTCTGATTTTATATTGAGGTCTTTTATCCATTTCAAGTTAACTCTTGTGCATATTGAGATGTGCGGGTCTGTTTTTATTTTTCTGCAAACAGATATCCAAGTTTCCCAACATCATTTGTTCAAAAGGCTATCCTTTCTCCAATTTGCCTACTTTGCTCCTTTGTTGAAAATCAGATGGCTATAGATGCACTGGTGTATCTCTTCTATTAGTGTATCTATTCTATTCCACTTGCCTTCAGGCCTACTTTTGTGCCAGTACTAATCTGTTTTTGCTACCACAGCCCTGTCATATAGTTTAAAGTCAGGGATTGTGACCCTGCCTGCACTAGTTTTGCAGCTTAAGAGTGTTTTGGTTATATGTGGTCTTTTGTATTTCCATATGAATTTTTGGATCATTTTTTCTATTTCTGTAAAGACTGTCATTGGAATTTTAATGGAAATTGTGCTAAATTTATAGATTACTTTTGGAAGGGTAGCCATTTTTACAATATTCATTCTTCCAATCTATTAGCACGGGAGGTCCTTCCACTTTTTAGCATCCTCTGCAATGTCTTTCTTTTTATGTTTTGAGGTTTTTCTTGTAGAGATCTACAGGCTCAGTTCTACCAAATAATTCTGATGTTTGACACTTGCTATTAGCAAGTTTGACACTTGCTAATGGTAATGATATATATATATATATATATATATATATATATATATATATTTCTGTTTTGTGCATAGTTTGAATTTAATTATGTTATTTTAAGGATTCTTTAGTTTATAGTCAGTCAAAAATTATGTAAAAGTATTGATTTTTAAAAAAAAACGACAATTGCTTTCCTTATGGAATAAACATATAATAATTTGCATTATATAAGTTTGTATTTTACAATTCATCCCAAAGTCTCTGGCCCATCAACAGAAGGCCTGGTCTTTCATATTTGCCAACTTTTGGTCATAAAAATCATAGCTTTACACATATTGTTTTTATTTTGTCATTATGAAGGTATATTTGTCAAGGTAAGAGGATAGAACATATTTTATTTAACAGTTTGTTGGCTTGATTTACAACTTTTAAATATTTAGACATATGGTATGTGGTGCTCTATTTGTATTCTTGTCCTGGGCGGGCCTACATACAACAACTTTATAAGGTTGAAATTATCATTCTCATCATTTAGAAAAGGAGCCTAAAGCCCAGAGGAATTAAATAAGTTGCTTAATGTAGTTCAGTGGGTAAGTGGGAAAGCCAGCTTCTCACCCTGATCTTTTGCCTCCAAAGCCTCATAAAACCACAACATCTGTAAATTACTGATAGTTACAACTCTTGCTGGTGGTCTTTATGAGGGATACAGAGATAGAGGCAATATTGGAGAGTAGGGATATTGCTCCTGTTTGCTGCCCATTCCCTTTACAGAAACATCAAGCTACTTAGATATTGCATTTCAGAACATCCAGGGAAGAGGGAGGACTGTAGGAGGGAGAGTGGACACATGTATGTAAGCATATGTGTATTGGAAGTTAGTTGAGGGAGTAATTAGATATTTGCTTTATAAATAACAAGGTGTGATGATCTTTTATAGTACTTTTGAGGACCAAAGTTCATTCAGTTGTTTTAAGTAAAAAACAAAATTTGCTTAAGTCAAGGTGGATATTAATGTCCCATATTCTTCTGTGGAATGAATCAATACCTACTAGTACTTAGTGCCATTAGACATTGTAAAGAAAATCTGTCCCTTTCTCTTATTAAGTAAAGGATTTATTTATTCACTACTGCTATGGCGCTTCCAGAGTTTAATATTATATGTCACAGGTTAAGGTAGTGATTAAAATGATTGATTCTGGAGACAAGCTGCTTGGGTTAGAGTCTTGACTCTCTCCCTGACTACATATGTGATATTTGGTAAATTAACTTCTTAGTCTTAGTTTTCTCACCCAGAAAATAGTAATAATAATAGTTCTTGCCTCATATGATTGTAGGATTAAAACTTAATATGTATTTAAAAACTTAGAATGAGGTCTAGTAGGTATTGTATATACATATAGTTATTACCTCTTGACATTGATTTGAGAATTTTAATAGTCAATTATCAAGCTTATAAAGGATTATTATTGTTGTTAGGTGCTGTCAAGTCAAGTCTGACTCATTGCAACCCTTTGTACAACAGAATGAAACACTCCCCAGTTCTGGCTAGGCACACAATCTTATTTATGTTTAAGCCCACTGTTGCAGACAGTGTGTCAATCCATCTAGTGGAGAGTTTTCCTTTTTTTTTTTTTTTTTGTTGACCACTCTGTTAAACATGATGTCTTTCTCCAGGGATTGGTCTCTCCTGACTATATGTCCAAAATATGTAAGACACAGTCTAGCCATCCTTGCTTCCGAGGAGCACTCAGGTTGCACTTCTTCTAAGACAGATCTGTTGGTTCTTTTTATGGTCCATGATATATGATTAGTCTACTACTGTTTATAAACAACATGTTAAGGGAAGTAAGATATCCTGCAGCCATAGCCCTTTGGCTTCTGATCCTGTCAGATCTTGGAAGCTAAGCAGGATCAGACCTGGTTAGTACTTGGATCAGAGAGTGCCTGGGAACACCAGGTGGTGTAGGCTTAGGAGAAGGACCCGGCATCCCAGTCCCCAAAAAAGTCAGCCATTGAAAACCCTGTGAATAGCAGAGAATCATGATAATAGTGTTTTGCTTGTTGTACGTAGAATTGCTATGAATTGGACACTGACTTGACAGCACCTACCAACAACAAAGTGAGAAATTGTAAATGGTTCATTTAGATCAATCATTACCCAAGATGTTTGAATAATTTTACTTCTGAATATAAGAATTAATTAGATTTACCAATATTTTCACATGGTTTCTTTTTATGGATTATGAACACATGAAAACTGGGTAATATGATCTAGATACATATGAATTGTTTGCTTCTACTCCTCCTTGCCAAAAATCACTATTGGATGCTTTGCTGGTTTATTCCATTGAATACTCAGAACATAGAAACTTCATAAGATTTAACCACATGAAATTAATATGATCAATAAATAATCCAGCTACTGAATGATTTGAACATATCTATGTTTTTAATGGGGCTGGGATTTAGCTCAGTTGGTAGAGCGCTGCACTGCAGTCTCTGAGGTCCCGAGTTCAATTCCCAGCACCACAAAAACGGGAGAAGGGCCTGGCAATCCACTCCCAAGGCAATCCCAAAACAGACAGCCATTGAAAACCCTATGAGGGTCGCTATGAGTCGGATACCTACTCGACGGCACCTAACAACAACAACAACGTTTTTAATAATGTGGACAGGACATATCCATTTGATTTTTAAATGTTGGCATCAATGTCAGAAAAGTAATGCATATTTATTGCCTATCAATTCAGGTAGATTCCATCTTGAATCATTTAAGAATTCTTAAATATCATTTATATGACCTGTTGTATTTGAAGATATTTTTGGGTTTGAATATGTGTCTGTGGTTAAAATAAAAGTCACTGTAGTTCATGACTTATTACATAGGGATTTTCAATTTATCTATACCTTCATGGCAAAATAAATAATTGTAAAATTAGGGCTAATTGTACTGAAAGAAGTAGCATTTTGGTAAAAGTGTGCTCTCTTAAACAAATTCTGAAGCCTAAATTGTAACAGTCTAAGTAGGCACAGGAAACAAACATTGAGTCACTAAAGACATCATTTTGAAGGTATTTCATATCCATATACAAATT
>VMDO01015253.1:0-5000 GCA_007922755.1 Pedetes capensis | reverse complement strand
CTGGTCTAGATCAGCAGAACTCTCCAAAGGACCAGTATACATGGGGAAGAATAGAGCGTGGTGGTTTGCAGTTACTAAGGTTAGGAGTCATTGTTGCACCATTACAAATTTCTGATGGTATCGCAGGAGCCACTGGGCAGTGTTAAGTAGAAGAGCATGGCCTCTCACTGGGATAGTGGTAAAGATGTTCTGACTCATGTGTGAAAGCAGGGAGAACATGCAGGTGGCTGCCACTGTTGTCCAGCACAGATGTTGTCTGTTTAAACTAGGGTATAGGATCAGCAGTGTTGCTAAATATAGGTGAAGTCAATATTTAAGAAAGGAAATATGCATGGAATACAATGCAAAAACTTTCTGTTTAATATGCAACATAAAATATGAAATGGAAATCAAGCCATGAGTCATAAAGGAAGGTTGTATAACTCAGCTTCAAAGTTTTGTTTCTTAGTCTTTGGGGTTGAAGTTCTGACTCTCAGAGGAAGAAGAAAGGCCCAAGAACCAAACATTTTACTGATTTTCTTCATTCTGCCAATGGGTACAAAACTAATTAAAGACCTGTATAATAATTTAATGACTGAAAACTTGTATCACAGAAAGCTGCTCTTTAAAATATTTTTTAAAGTCCTAAATGTGAACTTTTATGGTGTTCACAATTATTCTGGAATGGTTCCATTGTAGATAAAAGAATCTTTAAGAAGAGCTGTTTAACTTTCTCTAAATTGCTTTATTTTCTGTTTTTCATATGATACCATTTTTTTGCATCATTTTACCTAATCCAACTTTCTTATCTACCAATCTACTCCATCCATTACTGTGTTAAATTGAACTGGCATAAATAATGGGGAAAAGGAAATTATTTTAGTATTGCATTCAGAGGTCTCATGGAAAGTAAAAACTTTTTTTTGAGGGGGATGGATGTTAGGGCACTTGTGTCATGGGAGCTCTGATTGAATAATTTCTCAAGGACTCACATATAGCCCTGTTGTTATTGTTGTTAGGTGTCGTAGAGTCAGGTCTGAATAATAGTGACCCTATGTACAACAGAATGAAAAACTCCCCAACACTGTGCCATGCTTGGTACTATGTCAGTACTTCTCTGCTATTCATAAGGTTTTCAATGGCTGTTTTTTTGTGATTACTTTGGGAGTAGATTACCACTTCCTTCTTTCATTTATGTGGTGCTGCAGATCGAGCTCAGGGCCTCAGAGAATACAGAGCAGCACTCTACCAGCTGAGCCAAATGCCAGCACCACATACAGCCCTAGTTGGGAAAAAAGTATCCAAGCTCTTTTGTGTAGGTAGGGAACTGTATACTCGTTATGAAAGCTGAGCAGTCTCACCACCCAACTAATTTCTAAATTGGATTGCTGCAATGCTACTTGTTTCGGGACAAAATGTTGCTTAAGTATCTTAGCAATTCTAGAATTTATCGCAAATGATTTTCTAGGATTAGAAAGTCTTTATTTTGAAGATTCCAATCTACTCAGTGAAATGAAAGCCATGATTTATAAGAAATGTCTATCAAGATAAAGAGAAGGGAATGGATATGCATCAAGACCTTGATTAGAAGGTGGATGGGCCACCAAAGTCCTACCCTTATAATAAATGTTAAACATCTGTCTGTCCATCCATACGTGTGTGTGTGTGTGTGTGTGTGTAGAGACTCATACATATGAGAATTCATTCAAATGTTTTATTTTCTTCTGGAGTAATACTGTACTTAAATACTATGCTCACAGTTTGTCAGGATTAGAGAAGTAAAAATGAATAATATACCAATTCGGGTTTTAGTTTGATGAGATTTATCTATGATTTTATACCTCTTATAGTCCAAACTTATTTGATTATATATTCTACTGAAGAGTATCTAGAGGGTTAGTATCTTTTGCCACTCTAAATAAATGATAACTGAAATTAAATGAAAATGAGTTCTAATTGTAGTGATTTCAGACAACAGAACATCCAGGATAGTGGAACTATCCATGCCAACGGCCTATAGAAAAATCTTCCTAGAAGACCCAGAAATTTGGTCTATATGTGTTTTAGCCTTAACCTCCTTCTCTGATCACCCACTGTACTTTTCTGTATTTAAAAATGCCTTGTTCTCAAAGCATATGACACTTTTTAAATGGACATTTCATAAGAACTTTGGATGTGAGTCTCATAGTTTACTTTATTTCTGGGATGACTATCTCCGGTAGGGGGTTGGTTAATAATGCCCAATGGTTTAGTGTCAGGGAACTAGAAACTTCACAATGGTGGAGCCCAGTGCAGAATAGAAGAAACCTGACAGAAGATGAACTTGTTGGAAAATAGCAAAGCCATGTGGCAGCCACTTTAGCCCATCAAAGCTCTCCTGGAACATTTTCAGGAAGAACTTGATTGCAAGTTATGCCTGGCTGCCTCCACTTCTCATTTCAACAACATTGGGCATATTTTCTAAAGTCTTCTGAGGATAATAACAGATGAGCAACCCTGTAATGCAAGGCTATAATTCCACTGAGGGGTGCTGGTGGTGACATGTACCATGAAGTCACAATCTGAGTGGTTTGTCACCAGAACCCCCAGGGTGGAATTATAGCCTCATTCAGTCCTTGCTTATTTTCTTTAATATGTAGATGTCACTTTGCCTCTCCCATCATCTCTGTAGTTCTTGTAGCTGATTTCCTGGCCACCAAAAACTTTATCTCCTATTGTTTTTATAAAGTCCTATGCCATTAGCATTTTGCAGCTTTGATGTGGACATATTTCTGTTTTCTTCTCTTATTCCAGTTAGGTTCGCTGTTACAAGGTAAGATTACCCCAAAGGATCATCAGGTCTGCCTTCTAGAAGCTGTAATAACACAGGCATGTGCAACCTTGCTTACTAGGGAGGTTGATTCTAGATGCGGACAGTGTGAGAGCAGGCTGAGATTTGGTGGGGGATGTAAGGAAAAGCTGATAGAGCAAAGAAGGACAAGATCCACATGTGGAAAAAGGAGCTTCCCCAAAGAGCTTGATGAATCTATAAACATAAGCAAATACATACACATACGCCTATGTGTATGTCATTTTCATAAATACGAAAATAATGAAAATAACAATTACAATACCTTTAAACTATAAGTTTAATTAAAAAAATCCAGTGTCCCACATGGTTCAACCTGAGAATTGCATCTTGTTATAAAGAAATTTCAGTCTATCTCTAGAAGCTTTGATGAGAAACATCTATTTTTACTATAGATTTCTCTAATTGGAGGATTCGGGAACTTAACATATAGCTCATAGCAGGAATTAGATGTTTCTCTCAATCCAGAGTTTTCAATTGATTACTACTTTCAAAAGCCCTTCACATTTAAATGGTCCCTTTGCTATATATCTTCTGTTTTCTATACTTCTGTGCTGTCTATATCCTGAGCTCTTACATAGGTGATCTCCAGCTACTGCACCTGACACTTGGACATGTTAGTTTACCTTTCACTTAGACGGTATTGCTGGTAAAAAAAATTAGCATCCTAGGCCTGGGAATGGTGGTGAATGAAATTTTTGACCCTAGTTCTTTTTACTAAATGCCAAACACAAGGATAGTTTATTTATGTGTTTTGACAGCCCATGAAAGTCACATATAATTGATCTTATATCTGCTGACATTGGAGCTCTAGTTCTAATAGGTAATTTGCTCAAGGTTAGGGCACTAGGAAGCAGACAAATCATGATTTGAACATAGGATTCTGCCTTTAGAATGGGGCTATCCCACATTCAAGGAGTGATAGACTAGACATACCAACAGAAGGCCCAGTTCACTTGGGCATCAACAGCTGAAGGTGAGCATAGAGATCAGGCAAAGGTACAGGATGGAACCCACAAAGGTTTTTAACCAACAGTTCCCACATATAATTTCTTCTTCCATCCACCAGTGGAAGAAGTGGCACTATTTCCCACAAGAACCTTTTCTACCTAACATGGAACAACAACATGGCATTCTTCTTCCATTCTGATGTTGAGATTTGCCTTTTGTCATTGCCTACTCCCCAGTGGACTCTTCTGTTATCCAACACAACAATGTCTCTATTTTTTAAGCCTGATTTTTTTTTCTGTACTGATAACACAAAAACATTTCCATGGATATTCCCTTCAGTAATGTAAACCTCACTTCATTTTTCTTTATTGTCTTAGCTGCAACAATGTTAAATACATGTTTTTTTTTTGACTCTTTCTAAAGAGGTACTTCTGATTTTTTATGTTTTAATATGAATTTTGTTTTTAATTTCTGATTGTTTTATAGTTAAAGATGTTCCTGCTATTTTTTTAACATGATTTAGGATTTCAGGTTGAATTTACCCAAACATTTTTGGCATTTATCAATATATGGTTTTTCTTCTTTAACCTATTAACATAATGCAGAGCATTACTAGAATGTCTAACTCATGTTAAACCTTTCCTATGTTCAGGCAGAGAATAAATCTACTCAGTCATGCTATATTCTTTTAATACATGGCTTGATTTAATTTGCTAATATTGCATTAGAATTTATGTATCCATATTCATGAGTATAGTTTTTAATTCTATAGTAGTGTTCAATGTTTTTGTGGATATTAGAGTTATTGGGAAACTATTTCCATGAAATAGCTTAAAATAACTTTTCTCTATATGTTTTAATGAAACTTTCCCATGAAGTCAGTGGGGCCTGACTTATTTTCTGAGAAATATTTGTTCAACAGCTTTAAAAATTATTTCCATCTTTATTGTTCTGATCCTCTTTCTTTTTTGAAGTACATTTTGGTAATATTTATTTCATTCACTCTTTCAAAGTTATCTGCTTGATTCCTTTCTTTTTAGTTCTTAAATCATCTCTAAATCCTGAATTATTCTAAAAATTCTAAGGCTAATGGTAAGTCATGACTGTGTGCCAGGTACTGTTGTAGGATTCAGGACACAACTGTCACCAAGATAGACAGAGCTTCTTCTCTGATGGGGTTTCTTAAGTAGTATTTGATTTTTCTCTTGCTTTCCTCTCCCCC